>JAOTBA010000002.1:7953335-7963491 GCA_025629845.1 Erythroxylum squamatum
TTAGTCTCCATTTTAAATTCAGATTGTTCGGCTTCTGTTATTGTTGAGGGGGAAAGGTTATTAGGTTCCGGGTGTACGGGGTAAGCCTGTTGGCTTGGGTTAGTGTCTTTGCCTTCCCTGCCTTTGTATGTTTTTTGCGCTAATGTTGATTTTATTCAACAAAAAAAAAAAAAAAAAAAAACTTGTCCAATCAAGAAAAATTAGCTTGTTCCCATTTGACTTATATGGACAAGAGGGACCAAGGATAAGTTGTTCCTTGCTTTCTACGATTGATACAATGTTTTACCAAGGCTCTTGCCACCGTATTCAACCTTTAAAATCTTAAGAACTAATGATATCATTGAACGCTACAATTGGGTTGTAGATGGCTTCAAAGTTCAAACACTACAAAAACAAACATGAGGGAGAGACTTGTAATTTTCATTAGAGAATAAGTTTACTTTTCTAATCTACCGACTCTGAAACAATAAAGAATGAATGTTTTGTATCACGTATAGTCGATATTTTTTATGAAAAAAAAAACACCGCTCAGTTCACATTTTCTAGTCGGAGTTAGTCCTGAAAGCGTCTCGACGTAACATCTCATCTTGGTGGAAAAATTATCAAAACCCCAAGTCGGCAAATGTTCCTTCCTCCAATTACAACTGCGAGCTATAAATCTAATCACTAACAGGGCATAATGTGCGTGGTATTAGTCTCATATCTTCCTAACGCCCCGTCAAAATCACCACCGTTCATCTTAGACCCAACTCTCAACACCTTGACCAAATCACCGCTCATCTTCCGCACGTTCCCTTCACCCTCACTCTGCATCACCAACAACAACTTGGTGATGCCGTTGTTCCTCACCACTTTATCCTGCACCCTCCCATCCCTGAACATGCAACACATGCTCCACAGCACCAATACGGCATCCTCCCTCGCCGTTTTGGACACCTTCATTAGTCTCTCCATGATACTAGCGACGCATTTGGGTTCCTCTCTTATAGCAGTTCTACCATCTCCGCTGCAAGTGCAAGCCATCGATAACAGTTTCAACGACTTCTCCACCGTCGAAACGGCAGCGCTCTGGTCGGAGAGAGTAGCTGCTAGGAGTTTAACCAGTCCCAGTTGGACGAGTTGATTCTTGATTGTTCGATTCATCGCGATTGAAATAAGGAGCGATAAAACAGTGTCTTTCAGGTCGCGATCATTCTGTGATTCGAGTACGTCAATAAGATTCGGTATCAACTTTGGAGTTTCTGCGACGACGCGTCTTGATTCGTTGTCAAGCAAAATCGATTCCAAAACCCTAACTGCTTCAATTTTCGACTTCGGATCTCCTTTTCGCAGGACTGAAACAAAAAAATTTAAGCATTCTGTGTTGCCATTAAACACTAATTTGTGCAGTTTCTCCCTGACTCCATTTTCAACCAAAATTAAGTCCAAAACCGTTACTATCAACTCCAAAACTCGAACCTCGGAGCGTTCTTGATTCAAAGTACGAACAATCACTTCAACAAAACCGTTGAAACTGACCAAGAATCTTCTGTTATGCTCGCTAAGGCTCACAAACTCCACAATTTTGACCAGAGATTCCAGAAAGCCCTGTTTCCTGGCCTCAATCGTTTGAATCCAAAGACTGACCTTCGGCTGCAGAGAAAAGTGAGGATCGGAGAGTGTGACGGAAGACTGGTTCCAGATATTAATTAAACGGCGAAGAGTGAGATTGGGAACGAAGTCTTTGGATGGGAGGATTTGCATGGTGGCGGGACATGTGTCGTGGCCCGAATCGAGCCAGAGTTGGATACTGGAACGATCGTAGGTGACGCCGGTGGAAAGACTCACCGGAGACTTCATAATGTCCATAGAAATCGGACATCGGAAAACACTAGGTACTGTTATGTACAGTTCGCCTCTCTCCATATATTTTTTTTGGGGGGGGATTTTGAACGAGAGAGTGGAGAGACTAGGAGTTTCAAGGCAGAAGAGAGAAGAACAGAAACAGGCGCTTAAGAATAGGAATGGGAGAAAGATTCAAACAAGAAGGTGACATCGTTTCGTTTATTAGCTGTAGCCTGGTAGTAGGTTGGTCAAACGCGGAACTTTTCAAAGAGCTTCAATTTTGGTGACGGTCTTCCTTCTTATATAAATGAAAACCGTGTCCGTTGGATGGTGGTCCCTACCTTAGAAATAAACTCCTTAACCAAATTAATCAACGGTCAACAAGTCGCTGCTTTTATACGTACAATATTATACTATGATAATTTCTTTCTTCCGAAAGAAAGAAATTATATTTGTTTTTTTTTAAGAGACTACAACAAATACAATTATAAAAAGTGTTTATGGACCAACATCTCGGACATATCCTCTTGAAGAATAAGGTGTCATTCTATAGGTGCAGTAGATAAATAGTGAGTGTCGATATCAAAATGCGTTGCATAATACGTGAGCCAGTCGGCGCATCTGTTGTCTTCTCGATAAATATGCTGATGAATAACAGTTCAATTACGAGCAAACAACTCATGAATTCCCATGACTATGGGGTTGAGTGCCCGAGAACGAATGTCTGCAGAGGAAAAGAGCTCGAGCACCGCTATAGAATCGACTTCAAGTTTTATCCGCTGGTATCTCCGATCCTAAGCAAGAGTAAGGCCTGTATAGATTCCCCAAAACTCTTTAATTAGGGCTGAGTACCATATGAGATTCCTGCACTATCCCGTAACAGTCTGCCGGCGAAAGCAGAGGATGCGAAAAGATTACGGGCTCCATCAATATTTAACTTAACCTATCCAAAAGAAAATGAATCCCAGCCAATGCGTCGATCCGGGCGAGTCTAAGCATCGTTAGTCCACCCAAAGAACGAAATTATTGTATGATAATATAATATCGTATGATAAATTGATAATAAAATATCGTAAGTTGGACCCGTCACCTCCGGACCAGAGTCGTACGAACCGTCCACTGCTGACCACTCTGTAGCGGTTGTTACATTATTGAGTCAACACGAGGACCTGAATTCCAGGGCTTGGTTAACAGCTTCTAGTTCTATGGTAGCGTAGTGGGGATACAAGAGGATTAAGGACGCGTGGCATCCTTTTATTTTATTTAACGGTGAAAGTCAACATTAAGCGTGTTTCAGTTTTCCTCCAAGTTGAGTACGAATGAGAAAATTGCTCCAAACCAGGCTGGATTCTATTTGCTTTTCTCCAATGACTATTTTCTATGTCTTGCTGATGCATAAAATGAATTAATACTCCATATTGATGATTTATTTCTTCTTTCTTTTCGTATGTAATATCGTTTGTAACCTTTTAGTTGTTCACTAAATTTAAATTATTTTTTATTATTATAATCTTTCATAAGAAGTGTAAAATTAAAGGAGTACTTGGTTCGTAGGTTTAGAAGACATCAAAAAGTATGACAATAAAAAATGTCGGTTAGTTATATATTATCATTATATGAATAATATTTTAATATCTGAGTTTTTGGGGATTACTCCATACTCCTCAAATATTTGAGAAATGAAAGTTATTTCTTTCTTTTTTAGTAAAATAATATAATTAATTAAATATAAATAATTAGAATATATTAAATATAATTAATTAAAATTAAATATAGTTAATTAGAATATATTAAAATTTGATATAAAAATTTATCAAATTCTTTTAGCCAAAAAACATAATTAATTAAATATCATTAATTAGAATATATTAAAATTTAAATAATTAATTAAAATATATTAAATTTTGATATAAAAATTTAACAAAATTTTATTTTTCCTTTTTAGCAATATATTAACATTAAAAATAATTAATTACAATATATTAATATTTGATAGGAAAATTTTAACAATTTGTTTCTTTTTTAGCAAAACAATATAAAACATAATTAATTAGAATATATTAAATTTTATACAAAAAATATAACAAAATTTTGTTTTTCCCTTTTTTAGCAAAACAATATAATTAATTAAATATCATTAATTATAATATATTAAAATTAAATATAATTAATTAGAATATATTAAAATTTGATGTAACACAAAGTTTTAATTAATTTATATTTTTATCAAAACAATATAATTAATTAAAAATAATTAATTAGAATATATTAAAATTTGATATAAATTCTTTTTTAAAAAACAATATAATTAATTGAATATTATCAATTAGAATATATTAAAATTAAATTAGAATATATTAAAATTTGATGTAAAACAAAAAATTAAAATTTTATTTTTCCTTGTTAGTAAAACAATATAATTAATTAAATATAATTAATATTAAATATAATCAATTAGAATATATAAAAATTTGATGTAAAACAAATTTTTATTTCTCAAGATTTTCAACGAATCAAGCACTATTAATAGTAATAATAATCATTTTTTCGTCCTAACCAACTATCATAATTATAATGATTATATTCATTCTCATTCTTTACTATATTCATTCTCATCCCTATTATTATTATCCCATGTGAACCAACCGCCCCCTAAGCTTAAGAAAATAAAGTTTAATTAACTTAACAAATCATTAACTAGGTGATTTTGAACATATAATTTTTAAAATATAAATCATGCGTAAATATCATATAAGTGTATGAAATTGACATGTTTTAAACTTTTGAAACAAAATAATTTCTCTTCCTTAATCATTTTTTGTTTATAATACCTTTTGATATATGATTTTACTTTTGTTAATCGTAAAACCTAATAAATAAGAAAAAGACTAATTTATATTTTTATAATTCAATCACATAACATTGATAACATAATTAAATTAATAGTAAAAATTATTTAGCTATTTAATTATTAATTAAGTTTAAACATAATTAGTTAATTCAATATTATGTCGTATTCTAACATTTTCCCAATCTAAGAATAAGATAATCATAAAATTAAATAGTATAATCTCAAGTGCACAACATAGTATATTGTTTCTACATATGCAATGTCTTCAAAGAACTTGGATATTCTCTTAACTCATCATCTTTCTTTCCCCTTTCTATCAAATCTTATAATTTTCACACTTTTGTCAAATTGTCTTTCAACCTTAGTTATGTATATTTCAAGATAATCTACTACTTAGAGATTTTTTTTCTTAAACATATAAACATAACCATATTGTGAGAAACTATCAATAAAATTAATGAAATATTTTTCTCCACTAAAAAATGGAGCATCAAAATCTCGACAAACATTAGCGTATATAATCTCAATAAATTGAGTGCTTCTTATGATTCTTGTTTTATTATGTTTGGTTTGTTCTCCCTTGATGCAATCTACACATACATTTAGATTAATAAAATCTAGATTTGAAAGCATCTCATTCTTTATTATTCCAACCTTTCTTTAGACATATGAGTAAATGTCTATGTCATAAGTAAGCATACTATTGATCTAATGCATTGCATTTAATTCCAACATTATGATGAACAATAAGTAAAAATTTAGCAAATTTATTATCAAGTTTCAATTTGTCTAAGTTATCAGTATGAACAAAAAAACTAATAAATAAAGTGTACTTAAATAAATTGAAAAAATTATGTCCAAAATCTCCTTTAAACCCAAGAACATCAAGTTTGAAAACAACAATTAGGTTCCTAGAAATTAAAAGTATATAAAGAATTCTCAAAAGATTAAGTCTCTATGCCTTCAATTGTAACCTATATATAGTTTTCTATAAAGAGAAAATTCTCATACATGTTTCTGGTTTAGATCGTAAGAAATTCTACATCATATTAGAAACATGAGTAGTAATACTATCATCAAGCTATCGAGAGTTAAAAAGAACTTCACATGATTTAAATTTGAAATATGTAAAAAATATAATATGTACCTTTATTTTCAAATCAAGCTTTACCTTTTAGATAATCGTTTCTTCAATTTTCAAATTTCTTATAAAATTTACATTTATCTATCCTTTGCTCCTTTTAATTCTTTTATGTTTCATTAGCAAGCAACTTCTTTTTCTTAAACTTGTTAACTTTTACTTTCAGTTCTTTGTTACCTTTTTGATGCACTGGGCCGATGGAATGATTCCCTTGTTTTCCAAATTTTCTTTCTCTTTAATATGTTTATTGGACAATTCACTAACATCTCACTTTTCCTTCGTAACATTGTAGTTTACCTAGAAAGGTGTATCCTTAAGAGGTAGTGAGTTCAAGTTATACCATAAAAGAGTCAAATATTATCATTCCTAGTGTCGTTGGGCTTACTACAATGTTAGTCGTCTTAATAATATGGTTTTCTAAATTTTATGACCCGTTATACTTTACTGTCGTGAATGGAACTATTTCTTTTGGAAAAATTCAAGTATTCTCTTGAACTTTCCTTTTGGAATAATTGTTTTAATGTTGTTTGTAATAGTCATGTCTGTAAATATCACACTCAATTTATTAGAATGTTCATATACCTTATGGTAAGCCTTCTTTCCCTCACTACTCACATGCTTATAAGTAAGAGGTTGATCCTATAATAGTGTAAAGTCAAGTTCCAAAATACCTAAATAAAAATTAACTTATTCATTCCATTAAGATAATTTTACCATTAAAAATAGTAACAAATGAAGCTTACAAATGAAGAGAAATAGATGCAAAAATTATACATATATGCTCATAGTATGTACAATTTCATTTATGGGTTAAAAATAAACAATTAAAGTATATTATAGTCCCCCTTTAGGTGGATATTGCAATATACTATTATAATTTTAATACCAATGACTATCAATTATAAGTAAATAAATGATCCTAATCAAATATGTATGTGTATTCTTTAGATATACAATACATTTGAATATTGATATACTCTTATTATGTTTACTCTTTCATATAATGATTTAACTTACCTTTGAGTGAATCATGAGGCTATAAAATAGCAAACAATAATTTATCACTTACTTTACTCATAGGCATTTTGTTAAACAATATGGATAATTTTTCTTTCATTTATTTGTACATGTCATCATTTAGCCATTTGAGTAACTAACAAATAATAGATATAAAAGTTATAATAATAAGTTTTGTTTTAATAATATGCATTTATAAAATAGTATCACACAAATATTTGATAAATGTAATTAAAAATACTCTTTATAAAAATCAAACTTCTTATTACATGAATTATTAAATTACTTGAAATTTCTCTCCTACCACTTGAACCATATTCAAAAGGAAAAAATTTATATTGTTTAATTAGCAAAATAAAAATTTGAGCAGCAAAACTATAAATTTACAAGTAGGAGACAAGTTGTAAATTTACAAGTAGGGATACAATTTTTTTAGGAATAAAAAAGGCTCTTATATTAATCTAAATAACTATGAATCAATTATCCAAGATAAATGCAAAAAAGGTCAGAGGAAGCATATTACTTCTCCATGCCTCATTAACTTTGAAAGTAAAACATTTTTCACAAAATAGTAAAAAAAAAATGTAGTGCCTCTTAAAAAGTACTTGTAGGAATGTTAAAAAAATTCAATGGTTTTCTCTTTAGCATACCTCGCTCAATGTTCCAATTAATTTTTGTCTGATTATTGAAGGGGGACCGCTTCATGTGTACTCAAAGGTGTAATCTAATTTGATCAAGAAGGAGTTAGATGAAGGAACTACTCGATTGCTTACGGTCCTTGAGTGCTCTTCAATTTCTTTCATCCTGGATTGTCGTTATAAGTTAAGAGACTCCTATTTTTAATACCCACTTTTCCTCCTTTGATTTGTATGGTAATTGGTTTTGATGTCTTACAATTTGCATGAATTCATCTTAGATATTGTCATTTATACATTTTTGTCATATTTCTTTCATCACCCTCTGCAAGAAGGGACATTTAAAGAACAGGTAATCTATGGATTCCAAATTGGATCTACATAGATAGCACCAATTAGAGATGTTTAGACATTTTTGAATTCTATTGTAGGAGTCTTCCTTTCAATACTAGCCAAACATATATAGAAGATCTCAGTTGCATGTGAGGGGACTAGATCATATTGTGCCAATTGACCTTAGGTTATGACTCCTACCATATTAGTTTAACTATTATGTTTGAGAATTCACCATTATTGGTGTACTTTCATAGGGGTCTATCTAGTCATCTAAGGGTAAGTGGGGTGTTTATTTGTAAATCCAGTAAGTTGTAGTCTAGAATTAATCTAGTAAACAGTTCTCTACTTTGAAGTGCTTATTTGACGATGATGTTCAATTGGAACTAGGTTTTTAGTTGTGTCAAGGTTGGAAGACAATCAGAAGGGTCATAATGTGATCAAATGTTGTACTAGAAGAAGGTCTCAGAGCCATAGCCTATTGTGTAAATGATGTGTTGTTTTAGGGTCTGTCTTAATCCAACACCTTACCATAGTATAGGATGCAGTTTTAGGATGGTTTATTACCTACAGATTTTGTCCTTTTATGTGATGTAATTTGGTCCAATTAGCCTAGAACTTAGATTTTTCTAGATCAACCTTTATAGTCTTTTAGATAGGGAAATGAGATTTGTCACTTTTAAAAGAATTAGACATATATCTCCTTGTTCCTTTGGGAGACAGACTTCCTTCCACTTGACCCTAGCTTATATCTTCCCTTCTTTATTACCTACCCATAAAATTTGTTAAAACATTTTCGAGATTGCTTTGATGACCCTAGAAGGTAGGGCAAAATGAGAGGCCCAATATAGAGTGGTTGAATTAAGTGCAACTGAGATGAGTTGTAATCTTCCAGCTATAGATAATGTTTTGATACACTAGGACTTAATCCTATTTTCAACTTTCTCCATCAATGGTTTAAAGTCAAAGTAAGACAACCTAGAGAAGGAAATAAGAATACGAAGATAAGTGAGAGGTGATTGGAGAGACTTGATGCTTATGATGTATGAAAACCAGTTAAGATTCTGGACACTAGCAGAGAGATATAATCTACTTTTGGCATATTAATCTGTAGTCCAGATATACTGGAAAATATCCGCATACCATTCATCAGGGTCATAATAGAGTGGTTGTCAGCCTTTGAAAAAAGGAATAGATCATCTATATAACTTAAGGAAACAATTTTACACTTTCTGCATCTGGAGTGAAATTTGAAAGCACCAGCTCTTTCAATAATTCTAGTTAACAATTTTTTTTAGGATTTCCATTGCCAATAAGAAAAGATAGGGTGACATATGGTCACCTTAACTTAAACCTTTGATACCCCTAATTGTCTTAGTAGGCTCTCTATTAATCAAGAAATTATAAAAAGTTTTTGTAATGTATTATTCCACCCACTCAACCATAACTATTGGAAAATCATAGGTCTTAAGGCAGTTTAGGATAAAATTTTAGTCAAATGAATCATATGCCTTTCTGAAATCAATTTTGATGGCATAGTTCCTGTTACTTCTTCTTCTGGTATAATTCTTCAACAATTCCTTCATGATTAGTATATTATCTCCACTATATCTTTTAGGGATGTACGCATCTTGCTGGTATCCTATATATACTAGCAATACCCTTTTGATTCTTTCAGCCAAAATTCTAGAAATAATTTTATAGACTATATTACAATAGGCTATAAGTGTGTAATCATTCCAAGTTTGTTGACTTTCTCTTTAAGGAATTAAGGTGAGAAAGGATTGCTTCCTCTAATTGAAAATTTTCAAAATAGCATTCACTACTAGATTGCCTGTCAAGTTAAAAATAAGGCATTCATCCCATGAGGCCCAGGAGCCTTATTGGGGTTCATCTCCTTTAACACTCTCTCAATCTCTATTTTGGTAATAGGAATTGTCATTTCTTCAATCTTAGTATTGGATAAATGATCCTGAATTATCTATGTTAAGATGTTAACAGATGAGGTAGCATTATAAGAGCTACTAATAGAGCTAGAAAAGAAAGAAAAAGCTTCCTCAAGTAGCTTGTCCTGTCCCATGAAAACCTTATTTCCTTTCGTTATAGACAATTTTTTCTGGCTCTTGGTAGGGCCACTGAAGTGAATCACACGTTAGTATAATGATAATCGAATACACAAGAAGGGGGGTTGAATTGTGTAAACTTTTTCGTTAGACCCTTCTTTTGAACAAAACTTGTTCAGTTCAGATTTACTATAACTTTCGTTCGTAAATGATTCTCTAATAACTTGCGTAAGTAGGAAATCAAAATCGCAGTAATGTAATAATGAGAGGGTTAAGAGAATTTGACACAGTA
>JAOTBA010000002.1:7966108-7995753 GCA_025629845.1 Erythroxylum squamatum
GCTTGTTCCTTCGTTATAAACCTGTTCCCACGGAGCTTTAAGCTCACCCCCCTTTTTCCTTCCCACCTTCAGGTTTTGAGCAAGAGATGGAGTGAAAGCGAGTCAAGGCATCACTCCCTTTTGCTGATGTGGTATTTTGAGTTAGTTTTGGATAATTCGAGGATTAGTCTTTTCAAGAATTATTAGTTCATGTAACTTTTGTATTTGAGATTTGAGGCATAGATGTATTGAGATTTGAAATGTTGCGTCAGTTTTGTAAAGAACGCTATTCTTTCGATGTTAATGAATTATGATTTATGTATGGATGATGTTGAGAGGAATATGAATTTGTGTATGAATGAGGTTGGGATGATAAATATTTGATCATGAATTGTTAATTTATATAAGTGAGATGTGTTAGTGACAAAAAAATAAAAAAGAGGAAGGAACAATGTCTTAAGTTTCACGATTTCTTAAGAGATTTCAAGAAACCACACTCAAGTTTGATGTTATTCTGTTAAGAGGTTGGATTTCGGAAACGGGATCCAACAACTTGTCCTTCCTCAAACAAAATAAATTTATCCTTCCGCAGCAACTGATTCAGGGGAAAAGCAACAGAGGCATAACGACGAATAAAACGTTGATAATACCTTGTAAGTTAACTCATCGGAGATATCTTTCAGACATGTGTTATCAGCCATAGTAATGAAAGCACCAAATTGTTATGATTAACCTGCAACAAGAATTATAAAAAGAAAAGAACAAGAAGTGGTACGTATCAATATGATTTTTTTAATCGGTAAGAGTCAAATACAGTGATGTTTCAGATAGGAAGAAGAGAATACAGACAAGAAGGTTCATAATTAACTTTTCTCCCCTTTCCACACTAATACACTTGTCTCTTTTTAAAACACTAATCTCTTAACTTCCCAAGTAACTGACGTCTAATTTCTTAACTTCCCAGGTAACTGGCGTCTACGATTGCTGCGCCTTAAGACACTTGACAATTCTTCACTTTGCTACAGATCCTTAATTCCAGGAATAGATGTCACCTCATGGTTGGAAGTTTGACCTTGGTTATTTTGTAATATGATAGGAGCCAGCAGAGTGCCACTCATCCCATTCCTCACATGCAGTGGCAGTGGCAACTTTAATATCATTGGTTTAGCCACTGTACCGATGGTGACACCCATCTATACGGTTGTTGTGTGGATTGTCTACTTTTCTGTTTTGTTTGTGTTCGGGTGTTTATACTTTTGATTTGTCAGAATCGTAAGTAAATGTTGGTGTTTACTTAGATACGTAATGAATGTTTAGTTATTTACTATAAATAATTAGGAGTTATACTTTAGTCATCCTTATATTGTGATAATAAACTTAATTTATCAAATCTTACAAGAAAGATGCTTGCAATTATATAAACAGAGACTTCAAGTTGCTCATTGTAGAATATATGAAAAACAGGGACTTCAAATTGCTCATAGTTGTGCATGCTAATCGCAACTAGATGCTCTTCCAATTGGCTTAACTGATGGACCTACTGCTTACTTTAAGCTCTCGCAGCTTGTTCAGCGCAATATATTAAGTTTTATGTCTTATCTCTTCCTTTTCGAAAGTAATATGAACTCCATGTTTTCCAAATGTAAATTGATTCTCAAGTACTATGCCTTGGGAACTATTAACCATCACAGTTCACTCTCGTTGCCATTTTCCTTCTGATTTGTATTATTGGTTGTTTGAATGGACATACTTAGCTTGGTTGATGTCAACTTAATAAAGACAAAAGCATAATTTTATAAGTTATGATAGAGTTTTATGTTTTACATTTTTTCAATGTAAATCTTTGTTCTTGGTGAAGTTGATTTTATCAAACTGAAAATCTTTAGCATAAATGTTCTTACGTTTTCTTTACTTAGTAATTCATTTCATCTGCATTTTTATACCAATGTTATTGATTGCGTCAATTGCAAAATCATGGAAATCCCACCAGCCTCCAACTTGAGCTAGCTGGTTTTAAACAACTTTATAAAACGCCCGGGTCTTCTTGTGGCAAGGTATATCATCATCTTCATAACTGCTTGCAATATATGGTATCCGTTGGTATAAGCCTTCAATAGAAACAAATTTCTATAGGTCATTCAATCAATTAAAATTTTGTTTTATATTTGACTATGTAGAATAAAGTTCAAGAAGAGGGTGAAGTAAATTACAATGCAATTCAATCAGCGCCTTTACCATTGGTTGACGTATCGCTCGTGTTTTAGGAAGAATGTCAAACTATTCACGTGGTGTAGGTGTTAAGGGGATGGAGGTATTAAGGGAATGTCAAACTAGTTACTGTTATATCAGTGACGAGGTATTTATGACAACTTGAAAAAATCGTCACAAAAATTAATAGTGCCTAAAATTTGTGTTTTTAGTGACAACTTTAGCTTCTACTAAATGTCCATTTTCTTGTAGGGAAGGAAATTGTGTAAACCGTAAAGGTGAATACATCTCATTTTAAGAATCCTATTAAAAAGCTTGGATTTCCTTTATAGTGATATTTGATTATCTGGTATTTTAATTTTCCTGACCGCCATCACACTTCAGAAGAAAATTTGTCTTGAACGATCAACCTTCTTTAGTCTTGGAGATGGGCGTTACAAGAAATTAGAGTATTAGTAGCAAAATTTTGTAGCAACATTATTTAATTTTCTCGTTAAGAATGATAATCTGGCATCAAAATTAAAAGGTTGGAATATATATATATACACTTTAGTATCGATAAGTGTATTAAAATACCAAAGTTCGTAACTTGCTTCAAATGGCCTTAGGTAGAATGCAATTACAGTAGCAACTCAGGCGACTCACTTTCTGTGATTGAAAGATAGGATTAGTATTCCTATAGTGGAAAACTCATGTTTCCTCGGAAGAACAATCTTTTTCTTTTCATACGTCCATAGGTTCACATAAGAATAGAGAAAAGATGAACATTGTCACCTATTTTCTTCTGTTTTCGTGTAATTGCCTGTAGAATAAGGTGATTGGAATTATGTCTCAGAACTAACAAAAGGAAGAGAGAGTCAAGAATCAGTGGTAACAGAAAGAAACAAAGCTTTTCTTAAGCAGAGGAAATAAAGTTAGTATATGTACAGAATAAAGACGTGGCCCTGAGCCTTTGTATGTGATCGTGATGTATAATATCGTATGAATGTCTCAGGTATACCAAGAGTTTATTGCAGTATTGTATAAGAATAGTTGTATCAATGCTTGATCGAGTGACCTTCAACTATATGCGTGGGCTACTATATCTTACATAGCTTGCCCAAAGTACGAATGCGCTTCTTTATTGTTCCACACTTGTTTTATTTCTGTTCTATTCGATTTCCTTAACATTCTTTATTTTATAACTATGCATATGCTATAAATAGAGAGACCTGATGCACCTAACCACATGTTCATGGAGTTTCGACCTTCGTAGAATACTGCATGTCCTTTTTCACAAAAGGGGAACAGCTTGAAAACCCGGAGATGTAATGATCAATACCCTTTTTCCGCATGTTTTGCTATTCTGAAACTATTCTCCACAGGGAATGGCAACGCACTGAACATTTTGTAGCTATCCTTTCAGTGGAAACCCACGAGCAAAGCCTTTCGATTATTAAAAAAAAAAACACTTCAACAAGTCCCTAGAATCAGATAGTTACTGGCTTCGTCTCTGTTGAATTCTGAGTACAACACATGGGACCAGGATTCAGCCTTTTCCTTTCCTTGATATCTTAGGGTCAAGAGCAAACCAATAATCAATTCTTTGCCCGAATTGTGCTCCCCTACAGGGCCATGGTTGGCCAGTATGCATACACGAATTAATGACCTCCTATAGAAATGGAAGCTATTTAGTCTCCAATTTCGTTACAAGTTGAAAGTTGGCACAGGTTTTAGATAAAAACCACAGTGCAATAATAGGTAAATGAATTGTTTATCCTACGGAGGAAGTGTAGTGCAGTGAGTAAAGGGTTTCTTTATTATCAAAGTTGGTGCAGATTGGGAAGCCACCCCTTCAATTTAGGGTGTGGGATTGGCAAAAACTAGTCAGCACTCAATAGTTCCTGTAAATTTCTTCTTTTTTTTTTCCTCACGAGGTATTCTAAAAGGGTCTCATAATATGAGAAGACACCTTTAAGTCATCTACATCCAAACTAGTCCCCGCTCGAGCTGAATAGGTTCCTTGCGAGAGGCAAAACTCTAGTCCTAAATTTTAAACGACTGGATACATGAGGACGGTTCGAACCCGCGACCTCGCTTAAGCCAAGAGAGCCCTTCCGTTTAGTTTGAAAGAGACTTAACACGATGGTTGGAGTTCGCTAGTCGGCTACTAAGTAAATATGGTCCCACATTATGACCAAACCATTCGACATAAGCCCTTATTTTTCTGCAATCCCTTTCCTCTTCTCTTCCATTTTCGAATACCCTTTTGGTCCTGTATGTTTTATCACAACATTTTCACTTGGACACTTCTCCTAAAGACCCGTTTGCAGCCCATCTCAAATTCCTTTTCGGGTATTCAACTTACAATCACTATTTGCCACAATGGTAAATTTAATTAACAGTACATTAACATCATCCTGCACAGGAAACGTCAAATACACAACGTCACAATGTACATAGTCATAGACCATGCAACCCAGCATTTACTTCTCCATGTTTCCACATTTCGTCTCTTTAGTTTCCTTCCTGTTCAAAATACAAGCCACCCCTATAGTGCCACCAATTCGGTTACAAATTTCATTCTTTATAAGCAGTTTTGTATCATCATTTTTATTGCTCAAATCTTTCTCTGTGGTGTGTGTGACTGAGTACGCTAGTTTTTCAGTGTTACCATCTCATTTTCTGTACTTCGGCCACTTTTTAAAGATTTTGGAGAAATGAGGAGAAATCTGGTGCTTGTATTATGGCTCGTCTTACTTGTGTCCCTTGTTGATCTCAGTCATGGCTCAAGGAAAACGATAACTTTCAAGATTACGCCCCACTCTCAGAACTCACCAAGTACAATTTCAGGGTTTTTCCCAAAGGGAATTCCTATTCCATCTTCGGGTCCATCGAAGAGGCACAATGACATCGGTATACAAAGTTCAAAGACTTCTCCATGAAAGGAGTGCAGAAACAATCCATGAATAATGCTGATACGATCTTACTCACAGAACCTTCTTCACAGGTATGCGTGTGTGTGTACATATATATATATAATCCGGAGGCCAATGGCGGGGTTAGCTAATTTGTCTTAACCTTTTGGGATTTCTAAGGAGAATGGTTCGCGTAGTGTTTTCTCAGTTGACTTCTCCTTCCATAAGGAGTGTTAACTAGTTAAAAAGATTACAAGAGGCCTCAGAGGCTTTTCTTTTTCCGGTTTACCCTTCTTCAACTCTTCTGTTTTTTGTTTGCACCATTCATCAGCATTTGGGTTTTCCATCTAGTTTATGTTAATTCACGATAAACTGTATTCAGGACTGATCAGAATTTTGACCAAAGTACAATGGAAAGTAGTTCTACTTCTTCATGGGATAGAAAGTAAACAAATCGTTTGCAGTTTACAAGATAAGAGTAATGTGGTATTATTCTATGTGAGATGGAAAGTCGTCATCACTCTCTGGTATGCAAGACAATGAACAGTTTAATACCATGACGTTCATATCTTCACTGATTATGTAATAGTGACGTGAGATTATGTTAATTTTGATTTGATCTCGTAGACATATATAATAGTTAATGGAGACCTCAAACTTTTAATTGTTCACGAGACAGCTTACAAATTCATTAATGACCCAAATGCCTTTTTTTTTAATTTTTTGACGACCAACATACGAAAGTTCCAATTGATTAAAACCGAAAAGCAATTAGATTCCTGCCTAAATCGCAGTTCACATGAAACACAAATTATATATTTTGTATTGCACATCAACGGAGCCTCGTAACTAAAGCAAACGACGGGTAACAAGGTTGTATTTTGTTTGGTATATTAAAGTCCAAAATTGTATATAAACTACTTCACACCTCATGCACCAATCACCTATCGGCAACAACAACAACAGGAATTATTTATTTATTGGAGGAGAAACAAAACAGCAATATTGATTTCGGTGAACAAGAAATATATATTCTGAATAATAAAAGGTCATGTGATGAATGTATATCATGGAATGTCAATGGTTGCAAATCAAACACGACAAATGGAGGCCATGTGAGACCAATGGGAAGTGATAATACATCCTTAAGGACAAGCTTGAAGTCATAAGATGGTTAAAAATAATTGAAATTTGGATATTGAAAGAGGGAAATGACTAGTGGGTTCAGTTAAAAGGAGGACCCATGCAAGTTTATCATGTAAATTTCCTGAGGTAGATGGCATGAAAGTCCTTTTGAGTTGACTAAATATGGAGTTTGCTCGACAAAAAGGAAAAAAAATACTTCTTGGACTAATCCTAAACTAAAGACGAAGGCCCTTTGCTTCCTTTTCCTCACCTGCTTCAAAGCCAATAACATGATGTTGGAAGAAACATGCGAGGGATATGCTGAGAAGATAATATATAAGCCTATTACATGAACAAATACTAACCGAAAATTATTTTTTATTGTTGCTGGTAGTTTACGCAATGCAACTAAGCGTACATTGTTGCGGAACAAGATCCTCTGTCCAGTTTTATAGTGTCTTATTGTGTCCAGTGAATTTTAGCCATTCATTTATGTGGGTCCTGCGTGAGCTCCACATAAATAAACGTAGAGCCTACATAAATGAATAGCTGAGATTCACTAGACACAATAAAACACCATAAAAACTAGACAGAATATCTAGACTCACATTGTTGCCTATCTGTTTCCTGTAACAAGGACAATCGTGCAGTTAGAATTGTAATGATTTTATTATGTGTGATCTAATTCTTCATTCTAACTCAGTATCTTAGATTACAGACTGGATACCTGCGCATAGCATTTTCTCAAAAAGTCAGAGAGTTCAGGCTAAGTTACTCCATGCAATGGCAAGATCTTTTGCTGCCAGGATGCTACGGGAGGGGTTTCAAGGCTTTGCAATTGTCTTGTGTTGTTGGACTTGCCCTTTCCATTACCAACTCCCTTCCCAACTAAGCCGTCCTTTTTGGAAAATGAAGCAACAATTAGTAGACAAGCATTTGTCACGTCTGCTGAATTTCATAGCATTGACTTTCTCCAATTCTCAATATGGAACCAATATAATCTCCAAGAGGAAATTTATACATATTTAGTCCCAGAAAGGCGTGTGGGAAGAGAAAAAGTAAGCTAATGGATCGGAAAAAAATTCAAGTGTTTATAGGTAAGGTTACATATTTGTATTCTTATTTTAATAATGAAAAGGATGGCAAGCCAAGACGGTGATCCAGTAGAAAAAATTCCCATTATAAGTAAATAATAATAACTTGGAGAAAGATGCATGGATGGGAAGCAAAGGAGCAGAAACTTTCTCGCCCTGATCATCTTAATTGATGCTTTCTATATACAATACAATACAACAGCTACGTAAAAACAGAAAAGGGCTGATACCCCAGAAAATTAAATGGAAGAACACAAAATTAATTACGAAAGAGAAGAAGCGGTGAACGTTTAATCTTTCCTTGACTAAAATCCTCTGATGAGAATACAAAATACATGACCAGATTAACTCTGCTTCTAAGGTTGGGAAGTTGTTGACATTCCCCCTTCTGATCTCCGGGCAGTCTGTCCAGAAACTGATGACCTGTCCGACCCCTGAACGTTATATTTTTCATACACTTTGTCACGGTTCTCAGACCACCATGTCTCTGCTTGATGCTCTCCAAATCTTCTACGGCTGCAGAAAAATGTAGGTTATCACTTTGCAATGAGATGATTACAGCTGGGAACATCTTAATAGCTCAGGGTTTGTAATATCTGCCTTGGCAGAACTTTGGCTTGCTCAAATAGTGTTAATAAAGCTGACTAAATCAACCTCTTAGGATACTTCAGGATAATTCTCTAGACATATGATCACTAACATAAACTCTATTAAATGTTGGATTTTGTAAACAGTTTGCTACCATAATCGCGTTCTTCAAAATGTAAAATATGTCGTAGACAGCAGTAGTTATATAGCAAGCATAGGTAGCAAAATACACGAAATTAGAGTACCTGAAGCGCACTCGTTTAAGATCCCTAGTTCCATCATGCAGGGCCATGAGAGTTATGTAAACACCAGGCTCATACTGTTCAATCCACTCAGCCTCAACCTGATTACCATTCGCAATTAATGGTGAATCCCTGGTTTTCATACCATTGTCACCACCTTGAAGAGGTCTAGATTCCCGTCCCGTGTCTGGCAAATTAACATTACTTGCCTGAACCCCCCGACCACCATTGGACAATCTAGCATCTGGACAATCATCCTTTTCAGGTTGATCCCTGAATGGCAGAATGAGTCCCTGAGTTCCATTTATTGTGGTAGTATCACTCTTGATTGGAGAGAGTAAGGCAGATCCACCAGTAGGGTCTGATCTAGAATGCTGCTCTCCATTAGAATCAAGTTGATGAATACCATTCAATTCCAATCCATTCGATAGACAAGCAAGTCTCAGGCTCTCGGCATCATACACTCCAGGTGGCAGCCTCTCAGCCATATCCTTAAGCTAGAATTATAGGGTTGAAGTACTTCAGTATAAGATTATTGCAAGTTAAACAAAAATAACATTTCCAACATTTGTGGAAGTCTGACTCAAACAACTTTAAAACACTGTCCAATAACACTAAGAAATGTAAAGTAAACAAAATAGGCATCTGACAACTTTAATGACTTGTCCAATCGTATACTTAACAGATATTCTTCTACACCAATGGCGAAGTATTATCCTTTCTAACAAAGAAGCTATTCCAACAATCTGTTAACTTCCAACAAATATTTGCCACTCCATAAACTCAAATGTGACATAAGATAGAAGAAAGCATTAGCAAAAAGGAGAAAAGTAACATATGAAGCATGATACCTGAGCAGTAAGTGACTTTATAACTTCTTTTGCAGCTTTTGATTTTGCTGACTCTTCTGCCGCTACCACCATAGCTTCTTGTACCTTCTTTGCTGATTTCTGAAGTTCTAATTCCTGGAATTCGAATCTCTGTCTCAGGCTCTCAACCTAGACCAGATCCATCACCCGCAAGAATTAGACATTATAAACAAAACGGTAAAAGAAAATTTTACAAGCGAGCACAAAAGAAGAGAGAGGGAGAGGAGGAGAGAGGAGAGGAGTGACAAATGACTTTCAGATCCAAATCAAAATTCAGAATCCAACCCAAGTAACAATAGATTAGGTACTTTTAAACATCCAGAATCTGACACAAATGAAAACACTTATCATGTGAATAACTGTTGTTTCATCAACTTAAGAACCTGAGCTAAGCATCATTAATTTGGGAACTGAAGCAACTTACTTGTGCACGCAATTTAAGTACTTCTTGATTCAAAAGTTCATTTGTTTTCTTCAGACTATCAGTAATACTTTTGGAAAAGGACAGTCCTGATGTTGTTGGAACTGGTGTAGCTGAACGTGGTGGGCTTGGTCTCCTTGACAAAGGTGACACAGACCTGGAACTCACACCAGATGGTGTAAGAACTTGTTTTGGAATTTTTGACCGCAAATCAACAGTACCGGACAAAACAACATCTTTCAACTGCAATAGGGAAGGAGCTTGTGGAGCACGAACAAGGGACAATGTTTCGCTTCTCTTTCCTTGTTTGGCTGCCTTGTTATCTAACTGTTTAATCAATTCCATATTTGAGGGCACTGATGACTTTGACAGCCTTATTTCAGCCTTATCCAACCTGTCTTTGTTTTCACCTGAAAGGCGAGGCACAGAATTCTTCCTATTATTGATTATTGCTTCTGACACCTTGTTCAGTTTGACAAAACAGGAATCACATACACGATACGGTTTGCCAGGATTAGGAGCTAAGGCTGCTCTCATTGCTTTCCTAGAGCTGCACGAATGGCAATGAACAAGTCCACAGTTGTAGCAGTTATGCCTCTTCCGAGTAAAACCAAAAGCCTGTCTGCAGGATGAGCACTGAGACTGCTCAGCACCAGATACCCATTTATGAAGACATATAGCTGCAGTATAGTTTGCACCACACCCTATATATTTTACATGTCTGTCTTTCAAAGCTTCAACCAATGTCGGTGTTTTCCTGTCCTCAATATCACCATGGCCCAACCTACCATTAGCACCTTTTCCCCAGGTATAAACTTCATTCCGTGATGTTAAAACTGCAACATGATATGCACCACAAGCAATTTCTTCAACAGATTCTCCAGAAAGCTTGTCTTCTACCAAGCAAGAGTATTTTCCATCAGCATGACGATTCCCAAGTTGACCATAAACGGCACTCCCCATTGTAAAAACATGTCCTGAAGTGGTCAAACCAACAGTTAAACTATGCCCACAAGAAACTTTATGAAAATTGTAATCAATCAGTGCAGGGACACATGTGGGCTCAAGACGAGGTTCCTTGTCTCCATGTCCAAGGCGATTTTTATCCCCATCACCCCAAGTAAACAATTTTCCGGATGAAACGCTGGCACTAGACTGGGTGACCATAACCTCAACTACAGCAGCTGTATGCCATACTCCGCATGCAACACCAATTGTCCTCAACCCAGAGAGAGATTCCACTTCTCTAGGAAAAGCTACGCTTTCTCTGTCACCATGCCCCAAGACCCCAAATGTTCCATCACCAAATGTGAAGAGCTGTCCGGTTGATGTTATCAAGGCTGTATGCCATGGACCACAAGTTACAGAAGTAACTTGAAGCCCTTCAAGAGGCCCAGAGATTCTCTTAGGTATCCAATGACAGACATCAGTACCATGACCAAGAAGCCCAGCATTATGTGTGCCGTCTCCCCATGTATACAATTCCCCAGCAATTGTGACAGCACAAGTATGAAATTCTCCACAAGCTACAAAGTCAACAGTAGTTACAGCCAAAGATTCGACCAGACGAGGTTGAATAACATCCTTACCAACACCATGGCCAAGCCGTCCACCAGATTCTTCACCCCATGTGAAAACTTCACCTTGCCTCGTGACAAGAGCAGCATGCCTAACCCCACAGCCTATATGATGCACATCTAAAACTACATTAGACTCTAGTGGTCTGGGGAGAAGTACATCAGCTCTACTGCTCAAATAATTGGTACTCTTGTCAGCTCCAACCTTAATAATGCCATCAGATATGACTTCACCCCATATGTATACATCACCCAATGCATCGCAATCATCTGGTGCAGAACCATGACTTGAAGTACTCGGTTGACTGGAGACACTGACCCGAAATGCATCTGAATTAGATCCTTTAACTTGCATATTTGTGTTGTCTGATGCTACATGTGATCGATCAGAGTGTGGAGAATTCTCAGGCTGAAAGTTCTTTGGAGAAGTAGTGGCGTTGAAACTGAAAGAAATCTCTGGAGAGCTGGTATCTCGTGTAATACTAATGGAACTGTCACTTGGACTATTGGAAGTCAAGTCTTTACTATCCTGACAGAATCAAACGGTTAATTGTAAAAAGGTATATATAGAAGAAAACAGGAAATGACTTCACAGTTAAAGTTTATACCCCTCAGTAGTCAACCAAAGAAAGGAACAAAATGAGAACAACAGAAAATCATAAATTGCAAAAACATAGCAAGAATTTTGGGGCTTATTTGAATTCACGATTGTACTCCAAACTGAGAATGATTACTATAAGCAGCCAAATGGAAGAACTTTGGTGGAACAGCCACCCTTCATTCAGGTGTCGTCTAACTTGGTTTGCAAACATCATATATAAGTTTCCACTATGATTAGCCGTTCGATTGTTAGTTTATAAGATCACACATCAAAGGCAACTTTTGGACAAGGTAAGGTAGGAAGAGAAAGTAACATAAGCTGCAAAAAACCAAGACAAAGATTAGAAAAGGCAGAATTACATCAAGGTAGAGGCCTCCATCATTCCATCCATCGATTTTGGATCGCCCACCTTGACCAGAAGATATTAAAGCTTTTAGGCCAGTAATCCACACCTCTGCCTCAACTTTGTCCTTGCAAATCTAGAAGACAACAATAAATAGGATTCAGAACTTTGCAGATGATACAGTAAGCAAATCACTGTGTAACAATTCTATCACCAACCAGGTCAAGAGATCTCTTCCCGTTGTTGTATATAAGGGAAAATGATAAATAGTCTTTTTCAGGACGGGGATAGCGCTGGAAAACAGCCTGGTAGGAAACCAACAAGATCATACTTGGCAGAAGCTCATGTCGAAGGTATAAGGCAGAATTATAACTTCAGATATCACACAATAGATTATTTATCAGAGAAACATTACACCCATGAAAAAGATACTGAATCTTACAGTTCTCTGTCCAGGAACAATTCTAGAGACAGAAGATAACTTGAGACTTCTCTCGCCACTACTTGAAATCCAGTTCAATGTCGATCCATCCTGCATATTACAGCACCAATAAATTATACAAGAAGTTGCAATGATCTTGGTAACATTTAGATGGGAAAACACAGGAAACTGCCATCCATATTATTCAAACACTAAGCATATTAGAATGCAGAATTCAAGAAATGGGCTTCAAAAGGTGGATTATTTTAGCTGATAGTAATGGAAACAAGCATCTGGCGCATATCTAGCAGTTGAGATAAATGTTTGTTTAGATAAACACCAATGGATCTTGACTGGAAAAAAAATATTTTTGGATGTATAAATGAGGAAAAAGATTGGGAAACCCCAAAAGCTGCAACTAGGATCATTCAGTGCTCCTTCGCACGTACTATCTTCATTTATTAGTCACCAGCACATCGAATTATGAGACAAGAAAATCTCTTATGGACCAGTTTAGTAAGTATCGCTCTCACACTGAAACTGCAACAGGGATAAGTAAAGCAACCAATGACCAATTTAAATTCTCAGGGAACTAGCAGCCACATAAACAAAATATAGTCCTGAGATTATCATGAAACCATATATTAATTTACAGTCGAGATTTTCTATTTGACACACTTCCCACTACAGAAAGTTATAAAGGGACTCAAATATGATTAACAAAACATATGCAAGATCATATATTAATGAGCTCTTCAAACTACATAACACGAGTTCTTTATCATGATCGCAAGATAGCAAGTTTTAAATTACAAGACTATAAATATAAACTAATCCAGTATCATAACATTGCCACCATTGCATGACAGTTAAAAACATCTTGGAATAATTCTTTTTCAGCTCGATGCACCAAAGATGGCAAGTATTTTTAGACAGGGTTTAGAAATAAACTTACATTAGAAAGTCTAAATGGGCAAAACTTAGGCTTCCCCTTCCGACCATATTTAAGAAGTTGAGCTCCCTTTTTCAAAGCTATCAATGCCTAAGAAAACATAAGAGTTTTAAAATAATTATGAGAAGGGTATTATATATTTTAAAGTATATGGAACAAAAGAACAGAGAGGAGGAAACACTGGCTGAATATTCAGATAATTACATTGCATAACTTCTGGCCTGATATCGTAATTACAGTGAAATAACCAGTAACAAAATTATTGAAGCAACAAATCCTTGTGCACTCATGAAATTTTATTTACATGCCAACTTCTCGATTGTTACCGAAGCTATTTATGGGAGAATCAAATTCCTGTCTCCCATTTCATAGTTAGTCTTAACCTTCACATTCTAGCAAAATATATAAAGCGATTACATCAAAGAAAATTGGAAGCTATCAGGCCTAAAGATCATATTATTAAAATCCCAATAAGCTAGTACTCACGTTTCCTTACACAACGGACGGCAATTTTCATCAGTTAATTTCTTCTAGCAAAAAGCACTTCCAAGCACCGTTTAAGATAAAAAATCCAGCAATTTATAAAACTTGCACAAAAGGGAAATTAATATTAAGACCGCAAGAAACGAAATGACTACTTATTAAGCTTACTATCTAAAGTAAATAATCCAAAATCCTAAGCCATGAAGAATAATTTGCTCCAATTTCTTGGCTACCGTACAGTCGTAATCGAATGTGATTTTACATCTTAACTAAACCTCCCAAATTGAAACCTCCAATTAACCATTTCACGTACAAAAATCTCCCGGAAAGAGAGAAGAGATTTTGTATACAATTTCTTACAAAATTCCACTAGTTTTAACTCATTGAAACGCATAAATATATCAGGGTTTTTCAGAGGGAGAACCTGGTCAATGTCACGGTTGGCATTACCGTAGCAAACAAGATCTGCCATTCCATGTGAAGATATTTACCAGAACGCCACCTCCGACTCCGATCGCTCACCGGAGCTCCGTTCATCATATACCATCTAACTCACTCCTCACATCAAAACCCCCGCTCTCTCCCTATCTTTCTAGCCCAAAACCACCCGCTTTTTCTTCCACAGATCTGCCCCTATCTCTTCAAGCGACAAATAATTCAAAAGTCCCGAGTCAAAGCCGCTGATCGCCAAGCTTGACTCTCCTAACAACAGAGGCTATCTTCTTGGAATTGTCGACTAGAGTTGTAGCTTTCACTTCAAATGGAAGCGCTCAACAAAGACTTGGCGGCGTCGCCGGACGGAGAAAGAGAAGAGGGAGGGAGAGAGAGTGCGTGTGTATTTTTTTCGTTAATATTTGTACAAGTACGGAGGCAGTCAAAGATGAGAAAACAAAAAGAAAAATAAACGAAAAGCGGGAGACTGAGAAAAAGTAGAGACGAGACGACGGGACATTTCCCAAGCACACCTTAATCGCTATTCTTCTTACTTTAAAACATTAATTCTCAAAATATTAAAAAAGTAGTATATAATAATAAAACAGATTGACATTCACTTCCACCCTCCAGTCCAGGGTAAATAAAGTAAACACACAAATCCATTAGATACATTGGATATATGTGTCCTATCTACCATCTTTCAGGCACATACAAAATTTGCAAATGGAGCAAGGGGCCAGATATGGTGGCGTTTGGAGAATCTAAACCAGAAACATGGTCATATTGTGATCTCTCGAAATAGCAGGTATGTCTTCAAATCAGTTGTATTCTATTACTACGTTGTAACTCATTCTCAAGTAGTCAAGCGTGAAGTTTTGGGGAATTCATGGAGGACTTCTTATTTTTAGTGACAAACTACGAAGAGAGATTTTTTATAAGATCTGCACTGCAATCTGCTGCATAGCTTTTCAGACTAAAATGACAAAAACACCCCCGAAGATATCGAGAATTTTCTTGATGTACGTGTGCCTCTCTTGGATTTGGTTGGTGAATTGATCGGCCACGTTCCGTCGACGATGATCAGCCCCTTTTTTTTGTTTTTAGCTTTATAATTTATATAATACCACGAGATTTAACAAAGCTTTATATTAGTCAGTGGTCAGAGGTAGACGCTATAATTAGATTTTAAAAAAATACTATTTTAGCATTACTAAATAAAAAATAGTTTCTTGTAACTTTAATTCTAACATTTAACATTTTATTGAATAATAACAATATCCTTTACCGCAAAATAAAATTTTAAAAAAACTCTTCAAGTTGACGAGGTTTTATAATTGAGTTTAAGGTCAATTTTTCAATATAGTTATACATCCAGACCTTATTAATGATATTAAGTTGGTTAGAACAAATAATTCCAATGTATTGACGTTGATGTGCAGCACAAGCATACGTATAAGAAACGGACAGCCATTGATGTGGATTATTATTATTATTATTATTATTTGGAAGGAATTGAAATGAAATATTACACTGGACCAATGAATATAGGTGATGATGCAATGATTATAATTGAAACATGATGAATACCTTGAAAGCCGCCCTTCTAGTTCTAGACTTTTGTTTGAGTTCTAAGTTGGAATCATTTTGATAGGTGAAAGGGAAGTACAGTGAAAGCATTGATGCAAAGTGAAGATGAAGCATTGCATATGAAATGGCGAGAAAGAAGATGAGGAATTTGGTGTATTCGCCTTCCAAAGGCTAGCTTTGTATTGTAGACAAGAAGCCAAAATTTTGGCTGAATTTGACATAATTACCATCCCTTGACCCTACCTCGGTCGCCCTCTCGCTTCTCATACGGGGTCCATGTGCTTTATAAAAGGAGCAATGGGGTTTATTTATTCAATCCCAAGTGTAATTTTGCCTTTCGTTTTATATATGCAACGTAATTTCAATTTCTAATATCAATATAATACTGTTTTAGGTTTAAAAATTTACCAAATGAACATTGTCTATGTTCTAGAAACTTCATTACCAAATAAATGAATTCTAAAAACAAGTGTTTTAATTTTTATTAAAAGAAAACTGATTTAAAAACCAAGTGTGGTACATATTAAAGAGACGTTAATCAATTAGAAAACCGCAGACAAAGCCTGGTGCTCACTCTGGCCTTTTACTTTTCTTTTCTGCTTTGCTTTCACTTTTCCAGTCCCTTTCATACTGAAAATCTGACCCCAACAAAAGTTCTCGCAAACCTTAACTTACCATAGACTATTTAAATAATTCGAAACACAAAGCCCTTCTTTTCCAAACAATCTCTTTTTGTTCTTTCTGCTCATTTAACTTCTGAAGGAATTTAATCTCATGGAAGTAATAATTTGTATAAAAGATGTCACTTATTTTGGAACATGCCCAAACTAGATTAATAAAAGGTCTTGTTTTATTTCTATCATATTTTTATACCATCCTAACACCAATTAATCAATCATACAGTATTGGATTAAAGGAGACGAAATTAAAGAACCCGCACCTTCAATCAATTAACAGGAAAGGAAAGAAAGGGCGCCCGAATATATACATGTCCACGTTCATTAGGCGTCAAGATTTGTTCATTTCTGCATCATTCCAGATATACTAACTGGAATGTAGAGGGTTCTTTTCAAGAGTGGAAATAGTGTTTGTCATAAATGGGTATATTAATTGTGACTTCTTATCCTATCTGACCCATATATTAGGCACATATATCTTGGCATTAGAAGCTCTAGATGATGGTAATGTACTTAGGTGGGGAGTTGGAGGGCTTGAACAAGACATTTTTGGATGATTTAGTAGAAGAGAAGTTATTATTTAGTACGTGAACATCAAGCAATCAAAAAAGGGGGGTACCAATCCCTACAGAAAGAACCTACATTGGCTTCGTATAAAATAAATTGTTCAGAGATGCCATTTCAAGCATTCACATGCGACGATCATCAATAACCAATTGAAGCAATTGAAATATGTATTCATTTTGGGAATGAAAAATGAATCATTAAATGAGAGAGTGGGAGTTCAAGAGTCCGTGTAGCAACAGTGTTATTTACAGGGATAACAATTTGTGTGAAAAGCAGTTATTGCTAACCAAGGCATTCATTTAGTTCTCACTTTCCACACGTCTTTTCATTTTATGGCATTTGAACAATGGATTGTATAGAGTTGTAAAGTTCTTAGTTCCCTTTGTTTTCCTATCACTCTTTTGTGTCAAATCCCTTAGCCTTGGATTGGATCCTTATTTGCATAAGGGAAAGGAAAGAAAATATTGAGGGGAAAAGAGGAGAAAAGAATAGAAGAAAAATTAGATTTCTTTTCCCTTGTTTGTTTTCCTAATTTATCAAATGAGGGAATTGAAACTTATAGACCTTTATGTCCTGATTATAAAACTTGTTTATCTTTTATTAAATAAGGATACAATGGTAATTTACTTATCTTGTCTTGCTTTGTCTTGAATTTTCCCTCCTTTCCCACCAATTTAGTGAGAAATATATTTGGTCTAAATTTCTCTCCCATTCTTCTCCATTCTCTCCCTTTTCCTGCTTATTTTTGTCCAAACAGTAGAAAGGAGCTTTCCTTCCATCCAAACAAAGGCTAACTGAAGCTTTGTACTGCCATGGCCTCCGCTCGAAGGATTCAAATTCCTTTCTCCTCCTTCCTCAAAGTACTCTATCCCTCTCTCTACTCTGACTGTTTGCAAATATATTGTTTGATTTTTAAAAGTCGATGTCTTTGATTTATTGCAGAGGGCGAGTGTACGTGTATGTACTACTCCTGGCGTTCGAGAAGGTTCATTTTGCTTATAATCTTTTGTACTCTCATTGTTGCATGGCTAGATTTTTTGTATGGGTATTTCAATTGTTCAGTGTCAAAGGAGAATTATTTTGGTAGTAACTTCTTCCAGGCTTCGGAGGAGGAAGCTTTCGAAGCTACAACGTGAACGGGTCCATGGACGAAACGCTTCTGAAATTGGAGGAACATGACGCGATTGATGGTGAACTAGCCAAAATTCGTACGGAGTTTGCAGCTGCAAAGCGGAGGTTTCTCCAAATTCCCGAGGCTCTCAAAAACATGCCCAAAATGAATCCTCAGGGTTTTCTTTTTCATTCTCACCTTTTACAGTTTTTGATTTGTGTTTTGTTGCAAAGTAGTAATCTTTTTCGTTGTTGAAGTAGGGATATACGTGAATAAGAACATGAGATTGGATGATATACATGTTTATGGATTTGACTATGACTATACGTTGGCGCATTACTCTCCTAACTTGCAGACATTGATATATGATCTCGCTAAGGAGCATATGGTTAATGAGGTTAGTTTGCGAAATTTTAGTCATATTTTTGGTTCTCTAGTTGTTTTATGATTTCTTTCATGCTGGGGTATTTTGCAGTTTAAATATCCTGATATATGTATGGAGTTCAAATATGATCCAACGTTTCCTATTAGAGGCCTTTACTATGACAAGAAAAACGGCTGTCTCTTGAAGTTGGATTTCTTTGGATCTATTGAACTTGACGGATGCTACTTTGGCCATCGCAAGGTACTTCCATGTTTTTGTGGTCTAACCACATTGGTATATGATCTAAAAGTTAGCTATTTGGACCTATTGAGTTCATTTACAACTCAATAGACTTTCATAGTGAACATTTGTGTAACATACAACCTGTTGATCTGAGAAACAACACTTTTTGACTCAGATTGCACTGCTTATCAAATTCCTTTTATCTTCAGCTTGACATTCTGGAAATGGAAAAGATATACGGCACTCGACACATTGGTCGTGACCAAGCACTTGGCCTTGTTGGTTTGATGGATTTCTTTTGCTTCAGTGAGGTTAGTTTCACGTTCTTTGACAGGATATCAAGATGAACCTTAATCTGGCTGTTGTGCTGAAATGCAAACTGTTCAGTTGAATTCTACTCTCACCATTACTAGGTGCTTGTATGTCTCTTTATCTGAAAAGTTCTAATCACTGTTTCTCTTTCAGGGGGGACACAATGTCTAATGTTGCTGCAGTTAAGAAATAATTATTTTCTTGTGTCTGCGTTACCATATGTATCTTCAAGTATGTATGTTTCCTGTATGCATGCACTATAGGCATCTATTACATAATGCACATGTGTTTGTTGTGTGTATGTTATTCGTGCTTAAGAGAGAGAGAGAGAGAGTACAGCAGTACCCAGGTAAACAATGCTAGTTAGCTCCTTTCTGTTTCATTGGGTGTTAAGTATGACGTTCTTTGAGTTTCCTATTTCTTTTCCCCTTCGCTTGAAACTAATGAAACTCTTGATCGTTATCTTGTAGGCTTGCCTTATTGCAGATATGGTGCAGTATTTTGTAGATGCTAAGCTTGA
Organism: Erythroxylum squamatum; assembly: GCA_025629845.1. Lineage (NCBI taxonomy): Eukaryota > Viridiplantae > Streptophyta > Magnoliopsida > Malpighiales > Erythroxylaceae > Erythroxylum > Erythroxylum squamatum. Next base: position 7,985,725 of record JAOTBA010000002.1, read on the forward strand.
CTTCGATACATCCTACATTTATGAAGATGTAAATCGTGCAATTCAGTATGTTCATAAAAGTGGGTTGGTTCACAAAGGGATTCTTGCCAATCCTGATAGATATCTTGTGAAAAATGTGAGTCTAAATCTTTTCCCAAAAGTTACAAGTCGTGCCCAAACACACTGAGTTTGAGCTGAAGCTTTCATTTCTGATTAATAAGTTCATAGATACGCTTTCCATCTTACCTGCATTTAAGGTGGTTAATATTTCAGGGTCAGGTATTTCGGTTTCTCAGGATGCTAAGGGACAAGGGGAAGAAACTATTTTTGATGACAAATTCTCCTTATTATTTTGTAGATGGAGGGATGCATTTTATGTTGGAGGTATAAAAAGGAACACCGTTTCTAACTTCTATAATGAAGTAATGTGATTGCGTGTTGTTATATGAAGAGCTTACGCCATTCCACATTATAACAGTTTGTAAATTTTTACATTCCCAGTCATTCAGACGTTCCATTTGCAGTGTCCTCTTCTTTTTCCTCTTTTTTCTTTCATAGGGTGTAACTCACGTCTTGATAAGATCAGAGAGTCGTTGAATAGGATGCTTTAAATGATAAAAAAGCTGCATGATTATCATAATCAGCTTCACAGCCACTTATATAGTGTCTGCAGAGCACAAAAATAAAATAGAAGCAATCAAATCGAGAATCTCAACATACATTCTCATTATTATTGTTCAGTTTGGTTGCATTCCAAGTGAATTATCATCCATCATTGCAGGTTTCAAAGCTGATTTTGAATTGACATTAGTCTAGAATGCAATTATTGCAACTTGCAAGTCATTTGAATAATATTGAACATTTCTGTCCAAAGGGACTTTTTTATCCTATAGTGAAAAATGTCTTCGAATGGTTTGTATACTTGTTTTCCTTATTTATCTGAATTCCTATCGGAGTTTTTGTTGGATTGCTTGAAAATTTATTTTCATACTTTAAAAATGACGTGGAAAGTCATTTAGTGATTGCCTCACAGTCGATTGTGTTATTTTGTCTGGTTCAAAATATGAGATTAGCATTAGTATTATGGTATCACTATTCTTGTCTGTGTTGCTGACATTTTTTATTCAATGAACCTTATTCATATCTGTTTTAGGATGCTATTGGTTATAGAGACTCTTGGAGGGAACTTTTTGATGTTGTGATTGCTAAAGCAAATAAGCCTGCATTCTATACATCTGAACACCCATTCCGGTTGGTATCTTTTCTTTCTGTTGATAAATTAAATTGACAACTGAATTTTTTTTCTCCAGTTTTTAATATTTTAGTTATAGCTGGAAATCCAGCTAAACTATTACTACCTGAAAGCGCTGTATGTTTATTATCTTCAATTGAAACTGCAAGCTACACTACTGTCTGGTTTGGATTCCATGTAGCTGTTATGATACGGAGAAGGACACTCTAGCTTTTGCCAAGGTGGATGCTTTTCTTCCAAATAAGATATACTACCATGGATGCCTCAAATCCTTTCTTGAAATTACCAAGTGGAATGGTCCTGAGGTACATCCTATAATGTGGAGCTTCTGTCCTTGTGCGAGTGCATATAAGCTTCAGATGATTTTCTAGTACATTTATGCATGACCATTAAGTATGTTCCCCAGAATTTGAACTGATAGATTTTATTGGCTAAGAGGTACGTGAACAGAAGTTATTGGTGTAATGAAAGAGAAATACACACTTTTCCTTTTTCACTTGGTAAAATTCAACTACAAACGTCTCTTTAGTCACTATAGAAAAACTGTTGATCATTTTTGGCCAATCTTTATTTAGTTGTTAACGTTTGCTTTGACTACTTGATTCATTTTTCTGTCTTTTTAGGTGATATACTTTGGGGATCACTTGTTTAGTGACTTAAGGGGACCTTCAAAGGCCGGTTGGCGTACTGCTGCCATCATTCATGAACTAGAAGTATGCATCTAGTCACATGCTTAGTTGTGCCATTTACAGTTTTTAAAGCTTCTGTTTCATGTTCTGATCAAGTGCAGTAATCGACAAAGCATGGGTTTAATATCAACCATTACAAACCCTGAAGATGTTTTACCCATATCACCCCAAAAGTTACTATTTCTGATGGCAGGGACAGAATAACAATATTTTACAATTTAGGGTACAGTTTTGAGGATTTAAAGAATTTCTTACAATTGCAGTATATAATATTGTTTTTTTCTTCTCACTAACTAAATTTGGCTGTTCAATATCAGTCCTGCTTTCTTTATTATGTTGAATCCTGCCATATTCCCTTCTTCTGTTATATCCGTAGTTCAAAATTTAAACTGTTCAAAGCCAGTCCACTGTCTTCTTTATTTTAATTGGTTTCTTGCTCTTGTTGTACTTCATCTTCATTGTTTCTTCTTCACCTTTCTTTGCTAAACAAATTATCAATTTAAAATGTTAAATGTTGTCTCATTTTGTTTCCAAATTTTATGCAGAGTGAAATACGTATACAGAATGATGATAGCTATCGTTTTGAGCAGGTTGGTTTCTCTCAATTGCATTGCATTTTAGAAAGAAAAGAAAAAGCATGTGTCTCTCTCTGGATTGCTATCAAATACCATAGTCATGCTATTATTATCGGTTTGTTTAAAATGAGCTCCATCTTGTCCTCGATGCAGGCGAAATTTCACATCATACAAGAACTTCTTGGTAGATTGCATGCAACTGTAGGTAACAGCGCACGAAGTCCAGAATACTGGTCCCTCTTTAAGGAGTTGAATGAAGAGAGACGGAAGGCACGAGGGACGATGAAGAAAATGTTTAACCAGTTTTTTGGAGCCACTTTCCTCACTGACACAGGCCAAGAATCTGCTTTTTCATATCACATCCACCAATATGCAGATGTGTATACCAGTAAACCTGAGAACTTTTTGCTCTATTCACCCGAAGCATGGCTTCATGTACCCTTTGATATCAAAATCATGCCTCATCACGTCAAGGTATGACCTTTTCTTATAAAAGCTCTCGTGTTTCTTTCTGTTTCTGGTAGGAAGTGATTTAGTATGATATTTATTATTTTTACAATGGCTTTCCCAGGCCAATTACTGTTGTATAGTTGACATGCTAGTGTATCTGCTGGCTTATCACATATTAAGGATACTCTTGAATCTAAATAGTTACATGGCCAGAGTGGTCAGGAAGCTGTTCATTGTTTGAAATTAAAATCTATATGATCCTTCAACTTGTTAGCTTCCCCAAGTGTTGAAGGTAGTAGTTTATATGAGATGTAGATCAAATACCCAGAAGCATTGAAGATGGTACACGAATCCTGATGGGAATTCCCAGTTATATCGAGTGACCCTGGAATGTAAAGTTTTTTAGGTGCATGTAATCTTTGGAACAATGGGGATAGAAATGTACTGCGTGAATGAAGAAAAAGAAAAGTTGTAGAGGCTGACAACATAAGATGGATTAATAAAGAAGAGCAGTGGATTTACATCTTTTTATCAAGTTGGGTCAAACTGGACTGAAATGCGAGGACCGAGTTCTTGTAAAGACCAGTTCTTTTATTGGAGATTATATGCTTTATATGGTGATACCGTTCACTCATTTAAATTAAACTCGTCCGAAAATTCTATATGCTACTCTGCTGATGATAATTTTGTCCCTTTTCAGGTTCCATCATCTCTATTCACCGATCAATAGATACAAGATTCAGTATGGTTTCCTGGGAGTAAAATTTTTTTCCTCTCCTGACAGTGCCCCAAAGTTCTTCTCATAATGGTCGTCTTCAGCAATAAATCCAATGCCTTCATGATTTGGGAAGGGAGAGGCGATCGGCAAATTACTACATTATTTACAACTAATTTTAAACTATAATTTTTTAATTTATGAAGCCGTAAATATGCACGATATATTTGAACGACAGTTGAAAAGAGCAGAAATAAGATATAGCTAGACGAGTCCTGTACATCATACAACTAATAACAGCTCTTTTTTTTATTCCCTTTTGTCGAAATTCCAGCCTCATTCTAGTCATGTTTGCCCATTAAAAGACTCTGAAATGTGGTCCACTTCATGCTTTGAAATGTTGATATTTTGGTACGTGGTCCACTTGATATTTTTATCTGATGCATATAATTGCTTGGTGCACCGCCCGAATGTTGTCTCTCTGGGGCGTCCATAAATGCCGTTTGCTTTGGTGTATGGCCAATGAATTGTGAGAAAATGCTTTACAGATTTTTTCATGTGCTTGAACTGCAACGGTGGATGTCATTTTCAAGATACAACCTGTAATACTTTCGGTTCTTGGTTTTCTTCACTCTTTTATTCATGAACTAGCCGTAAATTTATGATTTATGTGAATCCAGCCGGTGGAAGTTGAACCGATGAATACGGTAGAAATTAACTGGTTTAAGGTGCCACTGTCTCAGGAGATATCTAGATGTTGGATTTATTTGGCCTGCCTTATGGAAACGTAAGCTTTTTGAACTTGACTTTTCGTTTGTATCTCATCTCACTATTTTCCACTAACCATGAATAAAATGTTATAAGTTAAATACTTTATATCGTCGAAATAGAAATTTTCTCAAAAGAAAATCACGGAAGAGTTTTTTTTAATATTTTATAAAGAGAATGTACTTTTAGTGGCCTGGCAAGGGAGTAACTTTTTGAAAAACATCAACTAAATAATAAATATCACATAACTACTATTTGTACAAAGATAATACCTTATCAGAATCGTTAATGCTATTAGCCAGGTTAATGTTCGGTATTGCCCTTGTAATATAGAAATTGTAATGTGAGGTAACTTCTTAGTAACCACTAGAAATCGATTATAATATTATCACCGTAATGTCATCTCCGCCTTTTCTCCTGTCTGTTCTCAATCTATGTGAGTCAAGTACGGATGCATTACTTGTCATTGGCTCGTCAAGGTGGTGTGTGCTTGCTTCCAAAATAGAAGGCATTTTAAAAAAAGGCGCAACAGATCCACGAGTAGGTAGATTGCCTAACCTCTTATCACACGCTGATCACCTAAAAACAGCCAAGCCTGCCTGCAAGTAGTCAAGTCCTTACCATTCCCTCACGCATGATTTTGTTTTCTTTGTTTATTATATTCTCCTCTCATCTAACAAACAACGGTGACCGTGTACATGATGCCATTTGTCACATTATCTCTGGCTCCTTATGATTGTAATTACCGTTAGATAATTTTGTCCTTTCTTATAAAGTTGGATAATTATTAATTATAATTTTTAGTTTTTTTTGATAACTTATCAGTTAAGTTATATAATTTGATCCATATAAAAATAATAAAATGACCGAATAAATGATCTAAATTAATGGGTCGAAGTTCGTATGAAAAATAGATCTCAATCAGTGTGAACTGAACCCTTATGAGTTTTGTGATAGAGAAATCCGATATGGTAATTATATATAAAGGTTAAGGTCTCCTACAATTGCTCATTTATCAATCGTAAGCATAAGGATTCTCTAACTCGTTAAGAGAGCTTACGTCTTGAGAAAACTGTAGAAAAATCTTACCCGCGTTTGCGAATAGTAATTTTCATGAAGACAATGGTGGATTTACGCTCATTTCGGCTTCAGAAACTCGTTTGAAGTTACAGAGACCGAAATCAGGTATTTTTCGCATTTCTTCCTTTCATGCCCCTTCACGTTCTATCCGGGATACATAACTAAGGTACCATTACGTATACACGTAGTGTCAGAGCGGTGACGTGATCGGGTGGTTAAAAACGAAAATTTTTTGATTTGCTCTTCATAAAGTTTTCAGAGATTTAACTTTTGTTTCTCAATTTTTTCTTACTTTTATTGCATGAAAGTAGTATACATGTATTTAGCCTTGAAAAACGGGGTGACAACGAGCCAAGAAGCGTGAAATATGGACCCAAAACTAGCCGAAAATCATCATTTTCTGGCAGGGACGATGGAGACACACGCGCCTGACGGCGCACAATACCATCTCGAGGAGCGGTACGTCTTACGCGTGTGACATGCGGTCGAAAAGTGGGTGGACAGTGTCACCCACGTGTCAGTCCGTGCAACTGGATAAGCACACGTGGCCGTGCATCTGGTAGGTGTTGCGCACGTGCCATTCACTGTTGAGGCGCCTCATTGGGCGGTGCGTGTATCACACACGCCACACCTCTCCACTATTGCACTGACGTCATCCGCTAAAGTCAACAACTACAGTATTTTAAAAAAAAATACACAAAAATTTCAAACTTCCCGTAAGGGTGCCCCGGGGTGTTTTAGGTCAATTTCTGGGTCTGAAATATTCATAAAGTGAGTTTTTCCATTTTTCTGGATTTGTTACATTATTAATAAATTAAAGTTTAACTCTAGGAAAAGGAACTAAGGCGTTTTGAATCCGATTTCTAGTAAATTTTCATGCTTCATACATTATATAAGGGAGATACTTCAAGTTTTCGTGTCTCGGGTCTCATGTTCAGTGTTCCGGATTGCATGATAGTTGCTCGGAAAAGAAATTAAGACATTCTGAAGCCATTTTTTAGTGAATTTTTGTGCAACGAACTTGCCATAAGGTAGATACAGGAGGTTATCATGTCTTGGGTGGTTGGTTCAATGTTCGATGATGCACGATAATCACTCTACCGAGATTTTTCTTTTATGAAAATCTCAAATAAAGTTTTCAGATAATGTCTTCAACACGAATATGTGACAATGAGACTGTGCATTCGGTTTTTTGCATTTATTAATGTTACATTGTCACATACCATATGCCCATAAAGAATGTGATGATAACATAAAGATGTATCCCTTGTGTTTGTAGACTTTTTGAGTGCTGATGAGGATGTAGTCACCACATTGGCCTTTTGAGTCAGTATTTTGAATTGTTCTGCTTACACGTTAGGGGATGTCTCTGGTCTCATATTTGGTTATTCTGCCCACAAGTGTTGGCCCTACATGAGATTTTGAGATGTGCATAAAGGCATTGGATAGAGGAAAGTTATTGCTTGAATGATCTATTCGCCCACAGGTGGTAGTGTCATGAGAGTTGATAATTTGTACTCTAATCGCTTTTATGTGGAGGTCTAGTTGCATATATTATGTATTTAGCACACAGGTGTTTCATAATATATGAGACCGAATTTTCAGAAAAGATATTATTTAATGGCTTTGAGTATCGCTGTTGTTCTACATTTGTGCTTATTTAAACACTATCATTTTATAGTTACCTTTTTGGTCAATAAAATCAGCGTCACCATTAAAACCCTGACCGGTTTCGATACGAAGAAGTTGACAGAGGATATATTGAACGCTATGGAGATAGCTGAGGTTGATATGGCCATACGAACAAATAGGTCATCTCCACCTATATCTATGAGCTCAAGAGTTCATAAAGTAGCCTATGAAGCTTGGGATCGGTCTAACAGATTATGTCTGATGACCACTAAGAGATCCATGCCTAACCATTTGCTACGTGCAATTCCTAACGCAGACATAGCAAAGGAGTTTCTTGGTAATGTCTCCCAGAGATACACAGTCTCACCTAATGTTGAGACAAGTGTCTTAATGAAAGAATTATTTTCCCTGAGATATACAGGAGAAGGGGGAGTAATGAAGTACATATTAAGAATGATTCATCTTCACAGTAGACTCAAGATGCTAAACGTTCCTCTTCCTGATGTCTTCATTGTTCATCAGACTCTGAACACACTCCCTCCAGAGTTTAGTAATCTGGTGATGACATAATACTTGCTAGATGAGGAATGGGACTTCAACACTTTGATAGCCCATTGCGTTATTGAAGAGGAGAAACTCAAGTTTGTTACTCCTACAACCCACGAAGCAACTAAAAGGAAGGCAAAGATGAAGCCCGCTAAATTCAAAGGTAGAAAGTTCAAATCTTCTCCACATGCTAATGTTGGTCAAACCAGTGATAGTAAAGGTCTGCATGACATAAAGAAACCAGCGGTATGAGGCCTAAAAGGAAAGACTGTGACTATTAGGTAACTCCTTGACTTATTAATTTATGAATCTAATTTGCGATAGTGACATTACTTATTTGGTGGCTCTATAGTGGAGCATCTGATCAAGGTGCTTCCACGATGCAGGGGTTCATATCTAAGATAAAGCCAAGTAAAGGGAAGGAGAAACTGATGGTTCACAGCAATGAAGAAGTAGAAGTAATATCTATGGGAAATGTATGTACTGAACCTTGTAGTAAGGTTCATTTGGGTTTTATACGGCACATTTTATATGTGATCTTTTAATCAATTTTGGACAAAGAGGGTTAATGTTTTGTATTTAATACTTCTGTTGTACAGTTGTTGTTTACTGCAAGACATAATGATACAACTTTCTTGGCATATGGTTAGTATAGAATGTGTCTTATCCTGAATTAGATATATGCTTCTTTGTATCTTACTAAACAAGTCATGAAATGAAGAACCCTGATGAATGAAAAGTCATACAAGGTATGGCATAAAAGTTTAAACCACATATCCAGAACTGAAGTTGAGAGATTGATTAAGGAAAGCATTCTCTTAATTCTAGATTATGATGATCTGGAAACATATGCTGACTGTTACAGGGGTAAGTTAACTAATAAAGATATTAAGGTCAACTCATGTTTTTGACTTGTTGAATCTGATACATAAAGATATCGGTAGATCTTATATAGTTGCATTATGTAATTCTAAATGTATTCTAACATTTGTTGATGATTATTCCCACTACAATTATATGTTCTTGCTTAAAAACTGAAGGTTAAGAACTAATTGGAAAAATTCACCAAGATTGTCAGATTTGATCGTAGAGGAGAATAACATGACAAAAATGGTGTTTTAGGACTTTAAAAGGTTCAATTGTCAGATATTTGGAATTAGTTTGAATAGTGACTTAATTCACTATGTCAGGTAGTCCTGAGCAAAATGGTGTATTGTCGAAAGGCAGAAGTGTACCCTGAAAGACTTGAAGAAGTCGATGCAGAACAGGGTTATTTTACCTGATTATCTAGAAGATTGGAAATTCAGCCTTGCACACATTTGTGTATGGGACTGCCCTACTGAGGTAGTATAATTCTTATAAAGAAAGATTGCATGCTCGTTCCGCTCATTGCTATCTAGTAAGATATCTCAACCATTTTAAGGCTACAGCTTTTACTGTATAAAAGGTGAGACTAGAATAGTGAAATCACAAACAGCTAAGTTTCTGGAATATATTGTCTATGATGATGGTGGGCTCTTTGACCTTTTGGATGATAGCAGGGCGAATACCACAGTTATCATATATCCGCTACTCATACAGTTAGATTCGGTGGATCTAGGTCTCTGTACCGTGCCTGTATAAGAACAGGAATCCATACCTGTACACGCAATGGTTTCTTGGGAGTACAAGATCTAATGCATTTAGGTAAATTCACCAGAGTGAGACAACATGCTATCCCATCTGTTTACATAGTCTATCAGGTGTACAAGACTATGCTATTAGACATGTTACGGATCCATTTACTTCTACAAAAGTTGTTTCTGGACCCAATGTAGATTTGTGGTGGGTTGTAATCACTGATGAGATGCAAGTTATAAAGCATAGTAAGGTTTGAGAGCTAGTTGGTTTACATCGGAATTACAAACCCATCAGTTGTAAATGAAGTTTTGGATCTAAAGGATTTCGAGATAAAGTTCAACAGTTTATAGGCTTGCTCAATTGCCTAATGGTTCACTCAAGGAGAAAGGTTGACTTTAATATTACTTTTTCTCCCGTATCCTCGTTGTAGCGCCCCCTTACCATAGAGTACCCACCGGGACGCCCATAGGTCATTCCGGTACGTATCCTACGATAAGAGAGAACTACGAATAAACACTACATACTCCACATGACATCACAATAATAAAACATTAATATTAAATTGCAACTTTTTAAAACCAAACTGTTTCCAATTCATTTCATCAAAAACAGTAATTTTCACAACTGTCAGTCTTATCTGTCTGTGCATTCCTCTGAAAGCTTAGCACAACTACTATATACAATCAAGACAAAATAGCAGTCCTAACTAGGTCATCCAAAAAG
>JAOTBA010000002.1:8005265-8027746 GCA_025629845.1 Erythroxylum squamatum
AGAGGCCGAGGTCCTACAGAAACTAAACACTTTGCATGTAAATTTTAAAAAATAGTTTTCAGCAAATTTACCGACGGAAATTTTTTCCGTTGGTAATTACCGACGAAATTTTTTTCGTTGGTAATTTTCTGACAGAAAAATTTACCGATCGAACAGAATAACCGTCGATAAATTTACCGACAGCCGTTTCTCCGACGCCGTTATCCGTCGGTAAATTTCTTCGCTAATTAAGCTTACCGACAGAATATGTACAAATTCCGTCGGTAATTTCCGTCGCTAAACTCTATTTTTCTTATAGTGAAATGGGTTAGGTTTATTGTTTCAATTTTTTTTACTTAATATTAATTAATTATTTAAACAAAATTATAACACACACATCTCATTCCGCCCGTTATTTTAAATGTCCAAAAATATGTCCTTAACGAAGAAACTAACATCGGACTAATTTTGCAAAAAAATTGAATGTTTTGATATTTAATTGTCAAATTTTAAAATTGAAGATTATAATTGTAAGATTGAGTAAAGTTTGAGATTTTGTTTATAATTAACCCTATATAATAAATATTAATTTAAAAAATTTTTACTTATATAAATCTTATTTTTAATAAAAATATAATAATGTGTTATTCATATTGTATAAAAATTAGAATAAAATTAGTTAGTTATTTGATTTGTAAAAATAATTGATCTTTTAATATTTAATTATGACTAGTAATAAAAGTGTAAGTACATAGATACACTCAAAAAAATCAATCAAAATTGATTTTTACTTTAAAAACATATCAAAATTAAGAAACAAAAATATAAGGAAAACCAAACAATTCATTAATATTAAAACTATTTCATATTTTCATAATTCAAATTCTTGTCACCTTACAATAATGAAAATCTTTGTTTAAAATTTTCATAGTTGTTTATAATTTAGATTTTATATATAATTTTATGAACATTTATCCTTTTTTTACATAATAAGTCAAACTTAATATGCCCTTTACAATCATTTTTAAGTAAATTAAGCTTAGTTAACGAAAAATTTGAAGATTCTAAATAGCATTTAAAGTCAACCTATTTTGTTTATTTATTATAAGCTATTTTTATTTCCCCAATCTCTCAAAAGGGAAGAAAGAAGTGGAAAATGCTCATCCACCCAAATGCTTGATGGTGTTATTGCTATTTTTATAATTGTGAAAGAATCCCTTTATCCGTGAAGTCAAAGGGGAAAAGGAAACATAGCTTGATTGAAGAGTAAGGCTGCACTGTCTCAAGCATGTAATGAAGTAATAATGATCGTGATACCGTAATAATAGTCATAGAAATGCTATTATAGTAATTACTATAATCATTGTTTTAATTAGAAAATAAAATAATATCAAAATTTACTTTATATTAAACATTGAATATATATACAAATCTTTATAATAAAAAATGACCTTGATGCACACAAAAAAGAGACACCAAAACATCCGTTTTCTAAATATGGGACCCGTTTTCTCATTTTGGTTTATATTAAATAAACATGCACCAATCTATAAATGTCCAAGGCTATGATCTGGTTGGCAACACTGACAACAATATACCACGGGGAACAAAACAAAACAAACTAATTAATTTAAACCCACAACACGCTTGCTACATTCTATATGAACCAAATATGATTGCGCAAATTTTGGTTACCCTGTGAAACATTTGGATTTGGTCGGCCAATATGGATAAGGTTTTCAGTTAATGATATTAATATTTATGTTTGAGCATTCAAAAGACGATGTCGTAATTAATAAAGAAAAGGGAGCACTCGCCCTTTTACCAACCAACCATACTAATCTCTTTACATATTCGAAAGTAATAAATGTATAACCTAAGTTTAGAAAATATGTCCCGCATCTCCTTATTTTTATTGGTCATATTCGTCAAAGGTAAATCTAAAGTTATAACGAACCTGGTAAAGAAACAAAAGTAACTAACCAATTTCTTTTACGACAGTTGAGAGAATCGAATCGAATCGAATCGCTCTCGAGCATGCAGATCTTCGCCACTACTTCTTTGAATCTTTTACGGCGCCGTAAGATGCCTTGTAGGCTTTGTATAAGACAACTTGCGAGGAGTAGGTTTTTTTCTTTTCTTTTCTTTCATGAATCTCTTATAGCTTACCTTTCCTTTCCCTGAATTAGCCTCATCTCCCCAGTACCTCGTAATTATGTTTCCTTTTATTTTACATTTTTTTATACACAAAGCTTAGCATCATAACATCAGCAATGTCCAATCCAAGCCCCTTAAGCTTAACCCAACTCGAACTTCATGTCAAGTTGGCATGTGCGTGTGATTGATTTCACCTTGAACCCACATGAAATTGGAAAGAGAATAATGTTGATATTGAGAATCTAAGATCAAATCAATATTTAACCATAAGACTAAATGCATATCAAATCAAGTATATGTATCAATAATATGCATGCAATGCATAGAGCACAAAGACTGATACACAGATCCATGTGGGGTTACATCAAGATTAGAATATCTTTTTTAAATTAGCACTAAACTAAAAAGAATTATAGCCCCTATGGCCGTGCTTAAGACAACAAATTAGAAAAACAAAGAACAAAAAAGAGAGTAGGGACCCACCGTCTAATACCTGTCGGAGATAATCATGGATTCGGACTTTTGGTTAAGCGTGTGGGGTCCATGTAAGAATCAAATGGTTAGGGATGTGTGTTTGTTTGGGGCCCACCACGAGGCTCTTTTAGTCTTTAAGGAGGGCCCTCGACTTCCATCTAAAATCATGTCATGTTCTTTGGAATCCCAAGTGCCAATCACCTACCTGTTATACAAAACCACGGCTAATTATCAATTATTTGATAATTAAAATAATAATGGCAACATTCCCACATCTCTTCTCTATAATAAACATAAATAGGTTTAAAAGTTTTTCTTTAGTGGAAAATTTGCAGTTTCTTTCTTCTACTTTACAAATACACTGTGGAAGATTGTTTGAAAATTATGGTATATGAAACGTATAAGCGATGCTTCATAAAATATAATAAATAAATAAAAAGTAGTAGGATTAATTAAAAGACTAATTACTATTTGTAAATTTGGTTTAATAACATTATATTATTGTCTTTTGAAAGGGCATAAATATATTTAAAAACATATCTATTTTCCTTAAATTCTTTTCGTGATTAATGCAAATTGTGACATTAATCATATTGAGTTTTGTGGATTTGTGTTAGTTGCATCAATATATAGATTATAAGTTTTGTTAATTAGTGGAAATCATGTTTATATTAGCATAACTTCAACTAAGTTTAATACTAACACATCTTCTTCTTCTAATATAATATACCCAACGAATAGATTTAATAAATTTGTCCTAAGGTTACTAGTGATATCTCAAGATGTTATTAAAATTTTAATGAATATAATTGGTCCTAATAATGTTAATAAAGATTAAATTATATCCTTGTTAGCACTTACGAACAACTTAATGTCTATATATACTCAATTGAATCAATACCACTCTACTTTATAACATCAATTTGAGGCAAACTTTAAATCAATAGATAAAAAGATGGAGTTGATTTTAAACTATTTAGGTGAACATGAAATTGTAGAAGTTGTTGATAAATCTCTTAGGAAACAAAATGGTCTAACATGTATAAGAAGTTTTAATCTAATAATGAGCCTAAATAGGTTTGATGACATCATTTCACCCCTTACATGAAAATTGAGGTAAATTGAACTTACAAGGTAATATAATTGATAGGCCTACCACTAGGATATATGTATGAGGAGTGATTCCAGTTAACCTAGCGAGAGATATCACAATAAGGCTACTAACCTTCTTACAAATTACCCGCAAGCATCCAAAAGCTAACGGATAAAGGCCAAGGTTTTTATGGTTAGGGATCATGATAAAACGGATATCATAAAAGCGGTTAAGATCACAACTCCTAAATTTAATAGTGCTACGGATGGTAATGTATTTTATGATAGGTTCGTTTTTATTTAAAAAATATTTAGATAGGTATGATATGAGTACTATTGAGCATATTTGGCTTATTAAAATGAAATTAACCAAGTCCGTTAAAATACAACAATAATAACAATATTTCAGTAAAAATTTCGTTGATACATGGAATTTGAAAAGGTTTAATAGTATGCAGCCTTACCCCTAACTAACAGAGATGTTTTTTCGAACGACCTACATGAAAAAATAAATAATAAATAAATAAAACATATATAATAAAATAGGTAAAACAAACAAATAAATAAATAAATACTTAATAATAAAATATAAAATAAGTAATAAACTAAATAATACAATAAGGATAGACAAGGTATAAATAATAATAATGATGATGATAAGGCTAAGTAGGAAAAAGCTTGAGCTAAATCTCTAAGAGGAAATTATCAAAAAATAAATCTCTAAGAGGCAAGTACTACATATTTAAAAGTTTAGGCTAAATATAAGAGGAAAATACTTAAAGACTTATAAGAATGACAAAAATCTCTTTATGAGAGATTCTTTATCTATATCATAGTACGTTAAAGTTTTCTATTGTAGATCATGTTCTCGGTAAGTTATAGCAGTGTCAAATCATTTTTTATCACCTTCCCTCAATTCTTGTTAGGCCTTTCCTTTTGTTTCTCTTACAGTCTTTAAGTACAATCTTCTCACACCTTCTCATTGAAAAGTGTAGGTATCTTTTCTTAACATGTCCAAACCACCTAAGCTTTGTATCTTTTCATTTTTCAATAATAGTAGTCACCCTTAATTTGTCTCTTACCATTACATTCCTAACCTTATCTCTTCTAGTAAGATTGCACATCCAACTGAGCTTCCTCATCTCTGCCACCATTACCTTATGACTATGCACCTGTTTGATGAGCCAACACTCTGCAACATAGAGCATGGTTGGCCTAATTGCTAAACGATAGAATTTACCTTTAGGCTATGCACTTCTCCATTTATGTCACCCTGATTTGATCCAATGAACTGTGTCTTTATTAATCTCTCTATTGCTCTAGATAATAGATCTTAGATATTTAAGACATTACTTTTATGGTATAACTTCTGAGCCAATCTCTATCTTCATATCAGTAGCCATCCTATGACTTGAAAAGTTACATTATACATACTCAATCTTAGTACTACTCAATCTAAAGCCCTTCGACTCTAACTTATCCCTTCAAATTTCAAGCTTCACATTAACGTCCTCTATTGTCTCATCTACTAAAACAATTATATTAGCAAACAATATACACCAGGCATATCCCTTTGGATATTCTTGGTAAGCTCATTAATCACTACCGTAAACAAAAGGAGGCTTAAAGAGGAGCCTTTGTGTAGCCTAATATCGATAGAAAAATACTTTGTATCTCCTCTTATCATCCTTGCTCTAGTTTTTACACCTTCATACATATCCCTAATAACCCGAATATAAGTCATAAGAACTCCCTTGACTTCTACACACCTCCACATGATTTCTCTAGGTATCATGTCATAAGCCTTCTCCAAATAAAAAAAAACATATTGAGGTTATGTTGTTTTTTCTTGTAATATTCCATTAATCTTCTAAGGAGATGTAAAGTTTCTGTCGTGGATCTTCTTAGTATGAAGTCAAATTGGTTTTTTGAGATAGAAGCATCATATCCTACCCTCTTCTCGATAACCTTATCTCATAACTTCATAATGTGACTACGTAATTTGATGCTTCTATAGTTGTTATAGATTTAGATGTCCCCTTTGTTCTTGTATAAAGGAATTAACATACTAAATCTTCATTCATCCGACATTTTGGCTAACTTAAGGATCACATTAAAAAACTTGGCTAGTTAATTAAGATCTCTTTGCTTAGGCTCTTTCACACCTCTATGAGTATCTCACTGTGCCCTACTACCCACTCTTCATCTCCTTATCTGTTTTTTTTATTTCTTCCCTTGAAATTTTTCAGTAACAAGTAAAGGTACGATATTTTTAGAACATGCTAAAATCACCTAAATAGAAGTTATCCTTTACGCCTTCATTAAAAAGGCTATAAAAGTACCTCTATCGTCGCCTTTTGATGTCATTTTAAGCTAAGAGCACTTGCCTTGCTTCATCTTTTATACAACGTAACTTTATCTAAGTCTCTCGCTTTTCATTCCTTAGCTCTCACCAACTTAAAAATATCATTTTTTTCATCTTTAATTTTGCAATTGTTGGTATAGTTTCTCGTAAGCTCTACCTTTAGCTTTTACTAAAATACATTGGCAAAATATGTTACAAGATGTAACTCATTAGGATACACTATTTATCCCTTGGTGAGAGAAAGTGAAATCAAAACTTTAAAAAATGCATCCTTAGATCTTATAAAAGTGACTTAGTTTGCTCATACAATAAATTTGAAATAATTATCAATTTGTGTAGTTAAATGTTCTCCTGAATTTGAAACGACTATCCTTTGAGAGTGAATTTCACCCTAAGGAACAATTTTATTACATGTAACTGTTTTATCAATGGACTTATGTACAATATTCAAAAAGTGGTTAACTTACATGCATCAAACGTACTGGAAGGTGCCTACCAAATAGTCTTAGATGTTGATAAATCCAATAAGAGTCATACAAATGATCACATAATTCAAACTAAACCATTATCATAAACTATGTCTCCAAGCAATAATGTTAAATTTCAAATTGTTTGTAATAGATAGCAACAAACTAAGTAGTGTGAAAGCCGTGTATACACAACCCAAAGCTCGGTCAAGGCTAAAGCATTTGGCCTAAACCCGATCTTAATCAAGATTTCATTTTGATACAATATACAAAACGATGTTATTTTGTTACATATGTAAATCGATATCATTTTATATGTAAAAGATGTTTGAGCTTTGGTGATACAATATACAAAACGATGTTATTTTGTTACATATATAAATCGATATCATTTTATATGTAAAAGATGTTTGAGCTTTGAGCTAAGCTCGAGCTCACAAATTTTTTTTAAAAAGGTTTGCTAATACACGGTCAACTCGGGCTAAGCTTGTTGATTTCAACTAGAGCTCAGCTTAGGCTCTTTTCCCATCCCTAGTTGGCAACGAGTCTAGAGTTAATAAGTCTAAACATGTTGATTTTGTCATTAAATATAAAGTAAGTAATGCATTTATTATTTGTCATAAATGTCACCAAAAGGGTCATATTGAATTTTTTAATCCTCCACTTGCATTAGCTTTAGAAATTAAATTAAGTTGTTTAAAGATTGAGGAAGACCAAATTGTTGACGATTAGATTATTCTGGTGATGAAGATGATCTTAATGCAAGTTTTTAGGATGATGATTGTCTTAGTATTGTTAAATGTATGTTGTCTACTTTTATATCTAATGAAAATTAATGCACTAATATCTTGCTCATTTTTATTCAAAGTAGGAAGCGTAATAGATGGAGGTAGCCTAATAAATGTAATTTTAAAAAATGTTATTAGTTTATTAAAATTGAAAGTAGAACCATATCACATCCATTTAGGATAGCATGGGTGAATATGACTACTTTATCTATCTTAGAAAGATGTATAGTTTTTGTTTTGTTGGACTTTATGAAGATGACATATATTAAGTATTATTAAGACTTATAGTAGGTATTAGTAGTCTACTATAAGTTATTATTAAAAGTCTTATAGTAAATTATTAGTATTAAAAGTTTATTATAAGTTGTATTTAATATCTTATTGAAGCTTTATGAATAGAGCCTTGTACCAAACTATAGAAATATATGTCTTAGATGATTATGAATTGAATACTTTTGAAATTTTGTTCTTTGCTTATCTTTTTTATGTACATGCCTGAATTGCTTTTTTTTTACATGTAGACAGCAAAATAATTTTATAAAAAATTTATAAATACTATTTGAATCGATCTGATCGCTTAATTACGAGTCGTTAGCGCATTAAATAGTTTATTTAAGACACATTATTTCAACAATTTATCTGTATGTACTCAAAAAATATTTTGACCAAGATGATTAGTCCGAGCCAAGTCATGTCCAAGTTAGGCAAGTGTCTGATCTTCACCTTCAAGTGGAATTATGGTAAATATCGATGTTACAGAGTTTGGTTGAACCTAGTTTGATTAATGTCTGACTGCATCTGTCTCGATGGCTTTGACATTAGGTAGTACAAAGTTGAAAAGGAACAACTTTTATGCGAAATGTCTTCGTGCAGTACAAGTAGACGTAGAATTTATAACAAACATTTAAAATTCGTGTCTTTTTCTTTTTCTGAATTTTATTTCAGTTAAATCAAAGATTTTAATTGTCCGTGTCGTGATCATTTAACGCGGTTTTGTGTCTGAAAGTCCATATAAAACGACAGACTACTTTGTCGTGTTTCGGAGCAAGCATGTGAAGTGATTCTGATTAGTAGTTAATGTTAGTTGGAGATGGCCACTCGACTTGGCCTATGAGAGCCCTTTACTTTGGCATTGATTTGAAAGGGACGTTTTGATTGTTTTTTTGGGATTTGGGAGACACCATATTTTAAACTTAAAGAGCAGAGCTCCACAAGTTTCTCTATCGGCATTCCAATTCCATATCCATGCCCAGATCCATATGAATATAAAAGATCTTTCTTTTCATGGGTTCATTGCCTAAGAAGCTTGGGCCTTTGAAAGGAAAGTTCCACTTCGGCCACTATCGGCCTATGGGTCTGATCCCCATTACTAAATTAGATGGCAAACTTACAAAACAAACTCGCAGCCAACAATAATAGTATGTCAGCGGTGTTATACATGGAAGAATTACAAACAGCAATTGAACGCAGGTGTCCTATTTGATGTTCTGCATGATGATGATGATAGTTTGTGATCACTCTACTCTGCGCATTTTGACATTAACTGGCACTTCCTTGTAGGATTGCACCTTCACTGCAGCTTTCCGTAATGGTCTTCCTATTGAAGACCTTTGTGTCACTTCTTTTTCATTTCTCTGGTCCCAATTTCCTTCCGTTTCCATAGATGAATTAGACAAAGATGTACCGTCTTGTTTTGGATTATCAGCAAGTGGCTGAGTGTCTAGAAATTTGGCATCTTCAATCTCAAACAAGTCCTCTGCAGGTTCCCGCTCTTGAGATTTGAATCTAGCTGATTGCCGTCTCAAACATCGTCTGCATAATATGGCAAAAGCAGGCTTAAGCAACTAAGAGCAATAGATACTATGGCTGAACAATAATTTTGGAATTCTGAAACAGGATAAAAGGTGGCAAAATGTCCTGAAAAGTGTATAGTCTGCTAAAGATGAAGAAGATTCTCAGAAAATTTTAGGCACAACCAATACGCACAGATCTACGTGAATTAGAAGGAAAGAGTGGGAGTCCCGAGAAACCTTTTATTCTCTACTTTCTCCTTCTCTGTGCCTTGTCGTTGTGTAGTAGAAGGGCCCATAGCTGCAAAATATTTGAAAGGAGGTTAGCAGATGTGAAATAAAGACGCAGTAAACTTTTAGATTTAAGTTTCCAGGTTGGAGTGAATACATTGACTTCTCGCAGTTGGCCTTCTGTTGCGGCTAGAAGTTTTGGCATCATTCTTAACTTTGCGAGAGCAATCTGCTTCTAATTTCTCCCCTTCCTTGAGGCAATAAATGTCAATGAGTTAAGTCCTATAACTTTCAGCTTAACAGAATATCAAGAGACTAACCTGTGTGCAAGATTTTTGACAATTGGCATCTCCTCTTCCCTGCACAGGAAGTATAGCAAATTAGCAAGCCCTTTCTGTTCTCCAATTCTCTCATTTATCTCTAAAGATGCTCTAATCTAAGACTACTGACGAGATTAGTATTCTGTGGGAACATTTCAGACCTGCAGTATTTCTTTTTGCTTCAAAGCACACTCTTAGGTTCTTATTCTTATATGCTGTTGAATGAACAACCAGACAAGTTAGGCTCCATTTATCTCCGAGAAATTTACTGGTTAGCCTGTTCCCATCTAATTGATCTGGATACATTGCATCGTAAGAATCCATTGTGTGTTGTGAGACTTAGGTCTCTCATAATACCGCCTGGATTTAGGTGATGCTTCGAAACAAGTTAGCATGGTACACGAGACTCTTGAAAGCACTACCACGTTTTGACAAATGCACTAGGATGATAATACATATATAGTTCCCTAGAAGATTAGTTGGTTCAGATATGCCGAGAACGAGTCAATCAGCTCATTGGTGATCAGTCCATATGGTCATGGTGGTCAATCAGGCAAGACTTGGGCAAGGGCAAGAAGGACACCTACTCAAGACCCACTCTTGACATGCCCCTATTTTGTCTCATTTTGTTTTCTAAGAGGACTCACTCTTAACACTTGTAAAGAACAAAAAGAAGCAAAATAGGGGACCTTTTTTTACTTTAACCAGGACGCTAGTAACCCCCTGTGGTCAATATCTATACATTTTCAGCTTTTGCAAGTTTTGGATGAAATTAAGAAATTTCTTGTATTCAGATAATCATAATGTGAAAACCAAAACTAACCTGTAGTTCCGAATTCTTGGCTTTTAATAAGGCATCCTTCAGCACAAGTTCATGTTGTCGTGCCTTCAGCTGGAACAAAAACAGCAGATATTTGAAATTGGAAAAAGAAGAAGCGAATGATTCCACAAACGGGAAAGACTAGAGGCGCATTAGACAAGAACGTCTAGTTAATCTAAAACACACCTTTTCTCTGCCTAAGTTAAGCTCCTGAAAAACATAGCAAACCAATCAGAATCGTTTGGAACAGATTTCAGAAACCCAACCCATAATGAAATTTCATAGCCAAAGAGAAACATACAGCTAGAATATGGCTATTTGATTGAGCTAGATTCCAGTTCTGCAGCTGCAACTTCTGATAGTTCATTCGCAGGTTCCGCAATTCATTTCCACTCAATTCTATAATCTTACTGTGTCACCAGAATCAAGGAATCCAAGTCCAACCAAATATAAACAGCTAAGTTCCAACTTTAGGAATGTAGCTGAAACTTCCACGAGTGAAAATGAATTGAAATCGATTTCCAATTCTTTCCTTTATCGGAAAAAACACTAAGAAAGAAGAAACAAAAATCCAACAGTGGCAGACAATCTAAGGATACTTCCTCTCTTCAATAAGTTTCACCAACGTTGCCTTCTCCTGTTTACCACCACCCACAACAAATTAACAAATAATGCAAGTGTAAGATCAGCCGGGTGTGGATGCAGAAACAAAAGAACACATCTTTTGCACTAGAATTACATAAAACTGCTGAAAGCATAACAAATTTAGATAAACTGCTTAAAGCTTGACAAATTTAGATAAACCTAATTCGCATTATCTGAATAAAAAACCAGAATGAAAATTATACCCTGAGAAGCTTATTGATGAAGTCTTCATTCAAATTAGAAACTTGAGTCTCCTTTTCCTCAATTCCACACATTTTGGGCTGCGCCTGAGAGTTGGTTATGTCAGAGAGCCTTTTCCTCACTATGCTACCAAAAGATGATCTCTTTGCCATTCTTTGACCTTTCATGTTTATCAATTCCTATTGGAACTTGGAAGAAAACAGAGTAACCGTACGCGGTGAATCAAAAAGCAAGTTTCGTGAACACCAAGAATAGTGTTGTTGAAGCAAGCGAGAGACTCAACAAAGGGGGGTTAGGACTAGAAGAAAATTGGGGCTACCTAGAAACCGAAATGATGCATTACAAACAGAAAACGCTGAAAACTTGGGAGCAGAAAGTGTTATGTGGAGGGAAATGGACAAAAGAATTGCCGTTGCATTTGAATGAAAAGGTTGATTCAAAGAGAGTTTTGAGAGATAATAGACTGAAGGAAAGGAGAAAAAAGGAGGCAAAGAACTAAAGAAGATTCGGACTCGAGGTTTAAAGCGTTAACGGCTTCCCGAAGCTAAGCCCAAGCCTATAGATCCACCCGAACCTCATTTTAAATTTCCTAACCTAGAAGACTTTTCTTCTTCCTCGTTAAAATTTTCTGGTTTTCTGACACTGGATTTTTCTCCCAAGTTATATATATCTAACAAAGTAAACGTCGTCCAAGCTGTTGCTCATCAGCAGGCAATGTAAATATATATACTTATACATCCACCAATGGGGGATTTCTCGTTATAACGCTCAACTACAATCTCCATTGGCGAATCTTTAGTAAAGGCATACGTGTGTGTATATATATATGTTCCAACTTCCACGAGTGTTATCAGTAGTACATCAGCCAGAAACGGTGGAACCCGAACCACAAGCCAAGTAAAATCTTTGATCGAGAATATATTGTCACAGACCCAAAAATAAGGTCAGGAAAGGCAAAGACCAATTTTGTAATGCTACATAGAAATGTCACGTAGGGCACAACATATGCCAGTTCGTAAACGTGACCTGCCAATGTGTTTCACTTTTTGTATGTAGTCTTCATTCATTCAACCCAAAAGCGCAGCATTGGGTGGATTTCCCAGAGCACATATTCTCCACTAATTCATCAGTAATCACTTCCTTTCTCAACCTCTGTCATCTGCCTTTCGTCTCAGGATCAGAAGAGTTGTACAGCATAATTAGTGTACATTGCGTACATATTTATCGGGCACCGACACCCAGAAATTGATAATGCTGACTTTATTTGATTTTGTGTACGTACTTTCTACAAAATTCACCTTCTGCTCTCATGTAGACAATATGAAGCTCTAGTGCGAATCTGAAATTTGGTAAGAAATTTTAGCAATAAAAATCAAACCGAGTTGATAAAAGAAAGCATTTGACAGCAAACCTTAGATGCATAAGGCCGCAAATCTGTGCTTGTGATATGGGAAGAACATTGCCGCAGATAAACTCCCCACATTTCAAAAATAATTGGCCTCTCTTTTAAAATAGGATTAGACAAGAGCCAATTTTCTGTCAAAACGAGGCAAATATAAGCCTTGAAAAGATCACAATTTTTGTCTTTCACTTCAATGGAAATGAGAGACCTCAGAACCTCGTCTTCATTCGGAGCCTGGGGAATATAACATAAATCATTCTGAAAGCTGGAATTCAATTTGGATTGAGGCATGCAGGGTTAAAATACAAAAGTATAGCTCATGCAATCGGTTCATATTTTGGCTGAAAATAATTAACAAGAACTTCGGATGTGTGCACAATTGTAAGGTTGCATGTTTGATGCCAAAAAAATGATGCGAAGGATATAACTTAATCAGAATAGGAAACACTGAGCAGTATACATCAGTCCATAGAGTTGCCCTCTAATACAACAGTATAAGTTATGCAGGCAACAAACAATAATTTTCACTGAACCTATAAATCAGTACAATCCACGATTAGATATCAGTAAAAATATGAAGTTCATGAAACAACAACACATAATAATTAGGAGAAACCATTTTTTTCCATAAACAAACAGTATATCATCCGTGTTATTAGGATCCAAACGATTTGAGCACAATCAATGTTAGTTCACTGAGCTGCATTAGCAGTGCATGCCATTTTCTAAACATGCTTACTGAGTTTCTGCACCTATAGCCTATATCTACAAGCTAACTGCTTAAGAATCATCACTTTTATAATCTTAAGTTAACCAAACACTTTTAACCAAAAAGGGTGTCATTTGAAATAGTATTGAAGACAACAATAAGCATTGCCACTAAACAAGCAGAATTCTGACAATCAGAAGTGAATACAGAACATATATATGTAAATAAGACACAAGATTAGATCTGCCTACAGAATGAATCTACCACAATAAAGAAAAATCAATCCCAATGTGTGCTAAGGGAGGAATTCCATCTTTTACCTTATTATCCAAACAGACAAGCAGCATATGATACGAAACCACATTTCTCAGGTGATTGCTACGAGTACTTATTTCTGAGATACATTCCACTGCTCGTAAGCAGCTTAAGTCCCTGGGGAGTCTGAACTTGGGCAATAACATGAATAAGATGAGAGAAAGCTGAAGAGTATTTAAGGGATATTAACGTAATATGAACTAAAAGCAGTAGAGGAGTCTTGAGGTTGGCAGTGGAAAGCTTTGTTTCAATATTTCATTTCCAAGACAAAGATTCTAGATGTTTTCAACAAATTCCTTTCGGTCAACTCTGCTAGGAATCCAGCTGACATGACAAAAACTGGACCATTAATTGAGATTGACATATCAGCTGAAGCGAATATCGAGAACTGCAATTGTATTGTTTAAACAATTTTAGGAATCAAAGAGGAAAGAACTAAAGTATAAGGGTCAAATGGCGTTTATCCCTTGAACTATGCTTACGTGCTTCCAACTTTATAAGCGCAAAACATTTATGTTCAATAAAAGCTTATGATACAAACAAATTGGAAGCAAAACCCATCAAATTCAAACCTGAAGCAAACTGTGCTCCCTTGTGAACAAAACACAAAGAGCAGCGCTCCTAGTGGAATAAGGAAGAACACATAGAACAAGATGAAAAGGTGTGTAATGGCATAACTAAATCATAATTACCTGCAAGCAAGAGATTTTGCTATATTTACAGAGCTGGTACTCCACTCCTCATCTGTGAAGCAACTAATAACAGATTGCATGCATTCATACAACTGTATCAGCAGTCCTTGGAGCTGAGTATCTAAATATAGAAAAATAATGATCTCTACTAACTCCTCAGCTTCTGATGCCGAAAAGGTTTGTTGCTTACTCCTGCCAACAGCAAATACACAAAACGTTATTAAAGACCTTTTTAATCAAGCAGAGTTTTCATAGCATCTACAAGAAAAATAGAAATTACTAAGGACAGCATTTTATAAAAGCAGTAAAAGCTGGCATTCAAATGTTTACATCTCCAAGTTACCTTGCACGACAATATGCAGCGATAAATTTTATCCACGCACTGATGTTTTTAGGTGGTCCCCTGTCACCAGAATCTGAAAGCAAACTTTAAAGATGGTGAGAAAAACATTCCTGTAAATGGTAGATGAATCTTGAGAACATTTGCAAGTAAATGAATATGAAGTATGCATAGGAAATCGTATTATACTAGTCAATCCTTTCTTTGCAATCTGTTTTTCTAAGCCAAAATCAATCAAGATGAAAATAATATTGCAACCAAAAAGTTACATAGAAGTATGTACATTCATGACATTGGTATCGTTTCTGACTTTGACAGAACAAAACTGGTAAGTGCATGTGTTGCTGGCAAAAATCTACAAGATTGAAACATGTAGGGCAGCAAATAAAATATAAAAATGTAAGGCTGACCTTTTGATATCATCACCATTTTGATATCATCACACAAGTTAGGCCTAAAGCTTTAATTAACAAATTGTGTAATATTTGCCACACCCACCAGGAATCAAAATTGATGTAGTCTTCTTATTATTCCGCAAAAAAAATTGATGTAGTCTTGAAACTATATCCAAAACATATTTCTCTGATTAAGAGAAACACATTTTATACAACTGACTGCCACAAACATAAATCTTGTACCATGTCCAACTAAATATAGTGATAATAAAAGTTCAAGATTTTCCATGCTGGGGAAATGGCAAAACGTACATGCATATAAAACATAGATTTGCTTTCCTACCAACAATTATGGAAAGAGAATTAGTTGCTTGAATTTTCAAAGTGAAGAATGCTACACTAAACTCCAGTATTACTAGAAATATCTAAAGGCCAGTTATGGAAACACAAAATGTCTCCCCTGTAAAAATTCCCTGCATTCCAATCATCACTAATAAATGGCAAGAAGCCATGGGAACTAACTTTTATTTACTGATTCTGCTGGTGAGGATATACTGAATAGAAATCCATATGTTTCAAGAGCTTTTTTCAGTTCAGAATGGCTAGGCACCCACTCAGTTGGTAATTTATGACCCTGATCAAGAAAAACAACATATGAAACACAAATCATTAGTTGCCATAAAGTAATACAGTCATGATCAACTTCAGAATGGGCAGCAGTATTTGTATGATATGAAATGGAAATCACCTGATTCTCAGGCGAAAGAATGGTGCACCAGAAACTACATGCTGCTGCCCTCAACTCATCATTTGGTGAATACAACACTGATATAAAGAAGCATAAGCACATGATGATAATTAAAACAAACAAAATGCACAAGTTATTACTAACACTAACTTAGATGGAAAACCCATTTGGCTATCGACTCTTCTACATGACCATGCAAGGAAACCAATTTTGAGAGCCATTCATTTAGTAATAACCCTCGGAGCAAAATTTCCCCTGCAATAACATATCAGAGAGGTTAACCGATATTATGTTGGTAAATAATGAGAAAATAAGTAAATAATCATAGAGATATGGAGGTTTAAAGGGAGGAGGGCAGAGAGAGGCCTGTTTCTCCGTTGACTTCCAGTAGAGATTTGAACTTATCACTCTCAATGGACTGCAAAAGTGAACAACTTCTAAGCTCAGGAAAAGCCGCAGGTGGAGCAGTTATCTGCGACCAAAAGGAGGAAAAGTATCCATAATTCAGGATGTGAATCTGCTATATAAATCTACCAAAATGCCAGAAGCAATCTTTAATTTGTCCTCCAGGCATGAATGTATTCATTCAATTAAACAGTACCCGATTCCCAAAAACTTGTATGCTCGCCGACGAGACCTCTTCCTCATCTCCGATTTTTTTCATCTACAACAAAAAGTTACAAAATTTAGTAAGAGCGCTGAAAGAAAAATAGATATATAGTCAATATAAGGTCTAATCTGGAAGAGCATGATGCCTGATTATGACATTCATCAATTTGTCGAGAGAGTACAGCTTCTTTAGAACAGTCGTCATCATCCGCATCATACTTCTTTCGAACCTTGGCTCGTTTACTCTCCCTCTCCATCACCTTGTTTTTCTCCCTATAGAAATCAGCCACAAGATCGTCCAAGTCCATAACTTTCTTCCTGGTTTGCATATCAAACACAGCAAACAAGTTGAATAAGTTTCAGAGTATTTGAAACTAATGATTTCAGTAGAAGAGGGGTAAAAGAAAGAAAAGACCTCTTCGGGGGAATAACAGGGCAACTGAGAAGCGGATCTTCAGTTTCGAAATCTAGAGGAGCGTCCATGTCAACCATCTTTCTACTTTCAATCTCACCCGAAGCAGTCAGTCCAAGTGCTACTGCAGAATTTGAGCGAAAGGGCGGCAATTTGGAAGCGGGACGAGCGGATATCAATTGGCCGGTGCCGATGACACCACTTTTAATTATTGAGGAATATAATACTATGGATATTATATGCAATAATTACTTTAGATCATTTATTATTCATTTTCAATGTTTCATTTATAATATTTGTATATTTTATTAACTTGTATTATAATCAAAAGTTGTGGTTTATTATATATATTATTGATCCAAAGAGTAATTAAGAGTCAAGAAAGAAGTAACTTAGATGGTTATAAAACTTTTTTTATAATTCATCAAACACTATATATACATATAATGGATTATTTGTAAACTTTTTTTTTTTTGGACTATGGATTATTTGTAAACTTATGTACAGACGATGGCTTCAATGTATGCACTAAAATAAGTAATTAAATTAACAAAAATTGCACCGGAACTAGTATGTTGTATTGCTAAAATAAGGGAAACAATATAATCAATAAAAGTTTGTCCCGTTAATGTCTAATAATTACGTTCTAGATAAAATTTAGGATCTATTTAGTTGGAAGTTAATTAATAGAATGCAATAAGATGTAATGTAACGGAACGGAATGAAATGATTTATAATGGAATGAAATGTAATATGGTGAAAAGTTGTTTGGAATGATGGAAGGGTTCATAATGTAATGTAATGAAATGTTATTTGAAAAATGGAATTGAATGAAATGTAATGTAATGCATAATAAATGACTATTATATTCCTTATATTAAAATGATTGTTACATAAAGTTTAACGCTATGATTTTAAAATAGAAATCGTATTCAATTAAAAAGTCACGGCTGTGACTTGCTCAAGTCATAAATATTTTATATATTTTCTATTTTAAAATAATAATATTTTATTATTTTATTATTAATTATATACATTTTATTATTAATTATAAAAATATTATTATTAATTATTTAATAATTTTTTTTGTATTGAATTATATTTTATTCTATTATATGTGATTTACATTTAAAAATAATTTATTTACATTTATATTTATATAAAAATATATACAAACAATTAAAGAATATATTTATATATTTTTTCTATTTACATTAATAAAAATTTATTAAATCTTTTATTTTATTATTAATTATATACAATTTATTATTATTATTATAGTATTATTAATTATTTATTAAATATTATTCTATTCTATTTAATATATTAATTCTATTTAATATAATATTATGACCTGGTCACGGTTAGTATTACGAAAAATTATTAAGGGTATATTAGGTAGTATATATTTATTAGTTTACATTCTATCCTAAACCCCCCTCCCGAGTCAAAGTTTTCTTATTTTCACTATTAAGATGGAATGAAACGTAACATGAAACTTTCACTTCTATCTAATTCCATTCCATTCTATTATGAAACTTCCTTCCAAACGATAGAAATGTGTAGCGTTTTATCTCGTTCCATTATGAAACCCTTAACCAAATAGATCCTTAGAGATATGTTATTTTTATAAATATATATATTACTTTATTTTCTTAAATAATATATATTAGTAAATTATCATTGAAATTATTATATTTTATTAAAATTATTTATAAATTAATGCTCAATATATTTTGTTAAATTATTAAAAATGGAGCTTGTCCATCCAAGCCAAGATTCAAATATCAAATAAGCTTTCTACAAATCACGTATTAATTATCCTTAATTTTTTAAGCCAATAGCCCTATAATCTTAGGTGCCCAGTTTATATATTTTGTATACGCAAAAATATCCAATCTTTTATAATTTTTTCAATTCAGTGCTTAATCTTTTAAAATTTTCAATAAAATTACCAATAATTTATAACCTTAACAATTCAATCTAAATCATTAATTTTGTTAATATTTTACTAATTTGACCATCAAATTTTTTAATCCATAACACATAGACATCAACGTGAAAAATTAATTTGCACACTTTTGTTCAATATTTTAGTCTGTGTAAATGAGTAATTGACAATTAACTTTTTACATAGACGCCTACATATCGTGAAAAAAAAATATTATATTAGATAAATTGGTATAATAATAACAGAATTAACATTTTGAATTAAATTATTAAGGTTATAAAAAATCTGTCACGTAATTAAAAATTTTAAACTTCTTATACTAAATTAAAAAATTTCAAAAAGTTTGTCACTTTTCATTCGTTTCCCCTTTCGTATATTTTATTTGTCATAATTTTTTTTTTTTGGATTCGAGGAAATCTCACAGGCGGGCCAAGCGGGCTCACCTCTCAGAGGGCCAAGTAGCTACACCCTATCATAGAGGGCCTTACTAGTTCTCCACCCATAGGTAAAACCCAATATTAAAGTGACATTTAATTGAGAAAAAATTAATTTCATTAAATTTTCTATTTATTTAGTATCTATTTTGAACGTTTTGAATATTGTTAAGATTTAATTTGAACAGTTTCAAATGTTAGTGCCTATTTTATATTTTATGTTTTAAAAATGTTAGGATTTAATTTGATCGTTTTCAAATATTAGTGCTTATTTTATATTTTGTCAGTAAATGTCAAGGTTCAAAAATACACTTTTATTCCGATATCTTTTAGTTCTATCATGTATAGTTGTGTTGCTAATGTTTATCAGAAATATTACAGTGCAGATTTGCAGTATCTGTGACTAATTGCAGCACATCTGGAAAACATCCCCCAAAATTCGATAATGTGAAATCGTGATTGTGGTTGTAACAAAACAACAAGAAAATACACTAAATTATAGGAAGTGGAATACAGACAGGAATCAAAGGCTACGCCTTCGAAGCTTGAAAATGAAAGACACAGGATTGTCTAAACTCGTACCTATCCTTGATCTGGATGGGCTCTAATGATAATAGAGAGACAGACAGAAACTAGAAAAAAAAAATGATAATTACGAGACATTCCAATCCCATTGTATTTGAGTTTAAAGACTACTGGAAACCTGAAAGACCGCAACTTTGTAAAGGGATTGAAATTCTAGAGGGATAAAAGCGTACTCAGCTTAGAAGAGTCCCATATTCTTTTTATGCTCATAAAAACACGACTCCATTATTCTTTAAATTGTCATTTCCAAAGGCTTCTTGGTTTCAAATGTTCCTTTTCTTTTTTCACAGAAGTATAATTTTATATAGTAAACTATTTTATAAGCTCGTAACGTTAAACATTGGAACATATGTCGTGGGTATGATTATGCTCCAATTTGGCACGCTCCATTAAACTGAATGATCCTCTCCGGCATTTTAGCGCTAAAGCTTTGTCTTGATCCAATTCCTGACTTGCACTGCCCAACCAATCTCATATTCCACCAATGACTTCCGTTTGAAGGGAGGAGGGACACATTAGCTATAAATAGACCATATATATGAACATGCTCAATTTGTGCCAAGTGACCTTCAATCAACACCTGTCAATACCCTGCTAGCTAAACACACAGAGAAAGAGATAGCAACATGAAAGGCTTTTTGGGTTTGGTGTTGCTGGTTTTACTTGCGAGTTATGCAAGTCCTATATCTGCTGGTCCTGTTATGTGCAAGAAAGTGAAAAATGCAGTGCAACCTTGTGTACCATACTTGACTGCTTCCGCCGCATCACCTTCCTCAGACTGCTGTCAGGTTCTCACCAAATTCGGCAAACGAGCCTCTGACGCCAGTCCAAAACTTAAGCAAGCTGCGTGTAATTGCTTAAAAGACGCTGCGAAAGAGATGAACATTAAGGATGATAGAGTCAGTACGCTTTCCAAGTTATGCAAGGCCGACTTTAATATGCCTTTTAGCACCAAAGTGGACTGCAGCAAGTAAGATTTTTCTTTTTATAATTAATTGATTTATTTCCTTTTTGCTATAATCACCAATAAAGGTGGATTAATCAAACATGTAAAAGATGGACGCCAATAAGTATTTAAAATATGCGGGACTGTTGGTTGATGAAAGTAAGTAATTAATTGTATGTGGCCAAAATAACTTCTAAACCTTTACAACTTCTTGATGAGTTTTGAGTCTTATAAATAGACCCCTTTCCAGCTAATGTGGGTTCAATACTTATTTCATGTTTGTTTTTAATGTGCAGAATGTAAGCAGAGAAAGAAAAGCGTCGGAGGAACACAAACTTTTGCTTTTAAGAATAAAGCTTTGAGGAGTTGTAATAATGATCAAACTATATACTTTTCCGCTGTAAAAAAGAAAAAAAAAAGGGCCAAAGTGCGTATTATTCAACTATGATAATTGTTTCCTACGAAGACTTGTTTAGCATCTGTGTTAACGAATGAATATAAACGAGTTGAGTTACAAAAACTTTAATCTCTAAATTACAATACTCTGTTCACGTTGTTGTCAGAAATTTCAGTTTTCTTATTTAGAATGTTGAATTAATATAACCATGTGAAGACAGACATTGAAATTCGGCCTTTATATCAAAGAAAAGGCCATCAAATTAAGTCGGTATCTCCTATATTGACATTTAAACAATATTGCAACCAAACTATACCTTAGACATCCGTTGGGATACTAGTCTTTAGGGGATGCAAACTAGAGATATTCCTATTAAATAACAATTCACGATAACTAATTCAAGTACTTGATAAGCCATCACTCAAGAGGTAGGATGATCTATCTCTTGATAAACGTTCTCTTGCAGCCACTACTACTCATCTTGGATATTGTTCTTTGATCTTTTCCTACGAGAAAAGTCCTAGGTGGACCAAAATTATGCACATGAAATTCCAAAAACTGTTGGAAATTTTCTTAATTGACTTACTATTTTCCTTATCGTTAACCTCCGCAGCTTTTTGTGGCTATTTGCTTTTCCTTCTTTTCTCGCATGCAAGAATATTGCCTTGCAGAAAAGAGATAACTAGGGTTTAAATTATAATTTGAACATTTAAACCATAAGTTTAAGACCAACGGGTGATGGTGCGAAATGTTATCGACTATGTAAGATTATCGTATCAGTGACAATTTCTTCCTTTCCAATGTTGGTAATATATTCTGTGATTTACAGACATCCTTAAGACTAGTTTCCGTTTGCATTTCAATCGAGATTAAATCTCCTAAACATTGTAAGCTAACGGTGGTTAGCCAGTTATTGAATTCCGACATGCTGATCTATCCACTTTGAACTTTACAGACATTTGCTGTAATCCAATTAGTTTAGGGGGTGTTTGTTTTTGTTTTTATTTTTTGTTTTCTGTTTTTGTTTTCAAATTTGGTAAAAAAAATTTGTTTGTTTGAGTTTTTAGTTTTTGTTTTTGGTTTTGGTTTCTTCCCATTTTCAAAAATTATGAAAACCATAAAAAGTGGTTTTTGTTTCCGTTTTTTTCATAATCTGATTTACTATCATTTAAATATATATTACTTAATTTTTAATTTTTAATTAAAATTATAAATAA
>JAOTBA010000002.1:8076239-8089463 GCA_025629845.1 Erythroxylum squamatum
TATTTAATCTCTTATATAATATTTATTAACAAATTATTAATAAAATTATGTTATTTTAATAAATTAAATAATTTAAACTTCAAAATTTTATTTATAAATTAATATTTATTTGAAATATATTTTAATTATTAAATTAAATTTTAATTGAATATTTTAAATTTTAATTGAATATTTATTAATAATTATTAAATTTAAATTATATTTATTAATAATTATTAAAATTTAATTATAAAAAATAAATTATTCATAATTTTTATTGATAATAAATTTTAATTTATTAAATATATAATATTGAATTAAATTATTCATAATTTTTATTAAAAATTAAAAAATATATATTTAAATGATAGTAAATATATGAAAAAATTTACTTTTCATGGTTTTTATAATTTTTAAAAACTGAAAGAAACTAAAACTAAAAATTTAAACAAACATAATTTTTTTTGACTAAATTTGAAAATAAAAATTAAAAATTAAAAAAGAAACTAATGAACATTTGAAATTCCATAACGAAATGGCCCCAGCAAACGGACTAGTCATAGTGATCGTGTAGATGACTGATAGCTGTTCCGGATTACTATATCGTAAGGTAGCATGAAAATTTCTAAATGAAAATTAGACTTTCTAAAAACTAGTGGTCCGGCGACACGTAGACCAAATCAGGAAGCCAAGAAAACTTGTTCACATTTCATCAGTCCAGGCTAATTTTTGTGTTATCTAATTAATTAGGTAATATATACTTAAAAAAAAAAACACTCGACAAGTCTACACAGACCGCATTGTATATATACAAATGTAGGCTATCCATGTCTTCAATTCACGAGGCAGCGGTTTTTAATATTACAGGGTCTAGCGATGAAAGTAAGTCACCTCATATCTTATAAAAAATAACTGATAATGAAGTCTTTGACACATAGTTGTTGCTTGAAGCAGTCGGCGCTTCCAAACTGAATGATTCTTGGTTGTGTTCCGACTTAGTTGTATGGTTTATATGTCAGTATTTTAAGGCAAAAGAGTTTCTTATAGGTAGGTTAGGTATCGTAGGGAAACAGTCAAAGACGGCTAGCTTTTGAAAAGTTACTCTCTATCTTATTATGCCTACTCCTACGGTTCCCAGTAAAAGACGCTCCGTTGATTTGGATTTTATCCGAGCACAATCCGTACGTACGACAAGTCTAATAACGGCACATGATACGATGTCATGGTTGACGTTCATTGATTCCTTTGGTAATTAGTCGGTGACTAAACAAATGGTAATCAGTCGGTGGCTATACAAATGGTCATCAATTGTGTAAATGACTAATTATCTTTTAATACATGGTCACTGAATTATGAGGTTGTTATCTGCCTGTATTTTATAACGCTAATCAAGCTGAGTACTGGTACCTTTTTTTAAATGAAAAGACATAATTGTGTTGAACTTAAGCAATATGGGAAGAAATTGAACTTGCAGAGTTTTCTTTTTTCTTTTTTTCTCAGTTTTCAACATGTAAGCTGAAGAAGGTATATTTTGCTTGTCGACAACGATCGAGATCTTTCAAGGGAGTAACTTGCAATTGCTGAACACTGTCCAGTTCGCACGGCGTTTTGTCTTAGAGACGGCTGGGACAGGACTTTTGTCATCCTGATGAAGCAGTAGGATCTATTTTGCAAAATGTGTTTTTTCCTATTTATTTGTGACCGTAAAACTGAAGCTGCATGGCATTTTAACCAAGTTCGTGGGTGGGACGAGTTGCTTTTTGTGAGCAAATTGCTTGATATTGTCATATGCAACTGTTATTTATTTATTTATTTTCTCCTTTTTATAGTTGATTGGAAACAATTTCTTTATTAATTAAAAATAAGGTTATATATTACCGAATTTTCGTATTAGTGAAATTTATAATGAATGTTATTATTTTACCAGTTATGATTATTAGCTATGACACTTTCCACCTAGCATTTTGGATGTTCTGGATAGTATATTCTTAACTAAGAACGAGACGATGAGTTATCATTTATTTAGTTAATTAGTTTTAGCGCGGCTCGCGGGATGGGCAAACGAAACGAGAAGGGGCACAAATTAATTACCATATTTTTCAACAATAGAGACTAGGGAATAAAAGCAGCCGCCTAGGATAGCACAGATGGAAGAGAAAAATCACTAAAGTTAGGCAATTATTATGTCCATAATTATGTCCATAGAGACTAGGGAATAAAAGCAGCCGCCTAGGACAGCACAGATGGAAGAGAAAAATCACTAAAGTTAGGCAATTATGTCCATAATTTCGAAGATTTCAAACACGAGGAAATGACAGAAAAAGAAAGACTTGCTTTGAATGATTGTTACTTCAGGACAGCTTTCAACTGCGACCTTTACGTTATTTGGCGGTAAAGAATCTCTATGTTACATAACAACACACCTACGGAAAAGCATGAATTGGTAGACCCTGTTTAATGTAACCTCTGAAGTCTGTATCGTCCAGATATGTTTAGTTCAATGAAGAGCAATTATATCCTTAACATATTCTTTAGTATATTATTAATAAGTAATCACCAGAAATATTTATTTTTAAAATTTGAGGAATAGATAAAACTAGTTTCTATCTTTATCTATTCCACAAATAACTATTCTTCTGCAAGATAAATTTATCCTTCTCACGTTTAATCTTTCCCCCCGAATCTTCTACGTCTGTCTGAAGCTTCCTCGAGCTTCTCTCCAGGGAGTTCTTGATTGTCTATAAAATTTATGAATCGGCTAGTACCAGTGAAGCTTATTTCTCCTGTAGGACTGTAGCTTACCAATAATGAGTTGATGAGTAAACCACTATACGCATTTAGTCATTTAGATAGTGTGTTTTATACCGACATAGAAAAACTGAGTTGAGGTTATGTCTTTTCATATTTTCATATTTTACGGTAATGAGATTAAAAATCACAGTAATGGTTGGGTCTACACTATAGTGGATTTAAGCTTGGTCTGTATTCTGAACAAATTGAGGAATTTATATTTATACCCTTTCCTATTGTCACAAGTAAATGAAAACTGAATGTGGTAAAGTTAAACACGATAAGAAACAAAAATAATAATCAATGCAAGAACCCAAAGTTGAAAGTTTGAAAGGGTGGGATGATATATAAATGACAATGGTCCCAACTCCCAAGTCATTAAAAAAAAAAGAAACAGGAATAATGTACTGTATATATTTCATCCTATAGAGATACTTACAGCGAATTGGACAATCTCTCTACTATTAAAAATGTTAATGCCAGTTTATTCTGGAGAATATGACCTAAAAATAAAATAAAAATAAAGAAAGAAAGACACAGTCCTTCCTTCCCAGTATTTTCGCTGTCGGTCCGGCTGTCAAACATCGTTTAGATAGGGATTAAACAAATAACGCCGTTATCCAATCATAGACCTGAGCCTGTTCAAACAGGAGCGAAGCCCCACGGCCACATGCCTTGCCTCTTATTTGAGATATGGTATGAGATGTTTTCCTGGAAAGGTTAAGTATTGTGTTTCGAGTCAATTTTACCTTGCACTTTCCATTGTTAAATGGTAAAGATCCCATCTATATAAAGGAAGGTTAGGATGAGCTTAAAACGCACTCATAACCCCCCCCCCCGCCACCCATGTTGGGCAACATGGGTTCTAGTTCTACAATGGCCTCTATCATTGCCACTGTTCTTGTACTGTCAGTCTCTCTGACTTTGCCTACTCAAACTACAGCAAACGACCATTACTCCTATCCTCCACCACCAGCTCATCCATATATCTACAAATCGCCACCCCCACCTCCCTACCATTACAAATCACCGCCACCCCCTCCTTACAAGTATAAGTCACCGCCGCCTCCCCCACCGGTGTACAAATACAAGTCACCACCACCTCCGCCACCTTACAAGTACAAGTCACCACCACCTCCTCCACCGGTATACAAATATAAGTCTCCACCACCTCCACCACCAGTTTATAAATACAAATCTCCTCCACCACCCCCTCCAAAGAAGCCATACAAGTATTACTCTCCACCACCACCACCTTACAAATACAAGTCTCCACCTCCACCACCACCAGTTTACAAATACAAATCTCCTCCTCCACCTCCTCCAAAGAGGCCATACAAGTACTACTCTCCCCCACCACCACCTTACAAATACAAGTCTCCACCTCCTCCCCCACCAGTTTACAAATACAAATCTCCTCCACCACCTCCTCCAAAGCAGCCATACAAGTACTACTCTCCGCCACCACCGCCTTACAAGTACAAGTCCCCACCACCACCACCACCAGTTTATAAGTACAAGTCTCCTCCACCACCTCCTCCAAAGAAACCATACAAGTACTACTCTCCACCTCCCCCACCTTACAAGTACAATTCCCCGCCACCTCCACCACCAGTGTATAAATATAAATCTCCACCACCACCTCCTCCAAAGAAGCCGTACAAGTACTACTCTCCACCACCGCCACCTTACAAGTACAAGTCTCCACCACCACCACCACCACATTACATCTATTCATCACCCCCTCCTCCTCACTACTAGTAGATTATGGCTTTCCTAAATACAGGTAATTATTAATCCATCGACACCACTAGTGATTATACATTATGCATGGAAAGTAATAACTAATCTTTTTCATGGTTCATTACACTACTTGGACATTCTTCACAAAGTCATTAATTATCCACTTATATATGGACATAAATCTAGGATTAACGTGCTTTTATGTAGTAAGTGCTGAATTTATGAACGTTTCCTTACATTATTATTGCAGGACAAGTGAGGATGAGCGCCAGAATAAAAGGGGATGAAAGCGAAAGCATCATAGAGAAGGAAAATATTTTATCATGTATTCTAAGTTGTAGGGCGTTTGAGCTTGTTATTAAGAATATTTCAACTTTTCTGCAAACGCAGGGTTGTTTATTTTAATAAAATTGTATGATTTCGCATGGCTACAAGTCATATAAAAAATGCTAGTAATTTTATGTATCATATACTTCCAAGACCCAGATCAGATGGATAACATAAAATTTGGTGCTGATGCACAAGTACGACTGAAAATGGGATTCAACTTCCACATAGTAAGATACTTGAATTCGCGGTTGAGGCGAGGGCAATTACCCCGAACTGATATGAAGGCTTGGTTTGAAGGAAATTGAATAGTTAAATCGTTAGATGAGAAGCATATCTATCGGTGGGGTCTATACCCATCCCAGATCCTCTGTCCAGTTTTACTCTGTCTTATTCTGTTTCATGGAATCTCAGTCATTTATTTTGCGGGATCCACACGGGACCCATGCGGGTCCCATATAAATAAATAGCTGAGATTTATTGGACACAATAAAACACCATAATATTAGACAGAGGATCTGAACTCGTCTATACCCGTGATTTCTAGGTGCGAATAATAGGTCAATTCCCAGTACTGCGTTGAAGTGAACATGATGAAACCGGTCCTTCGTGATAGTTAATGCTTTTTCAAAGTTGCTAATTTCTAAAATCTTTTAAACTCTGCATTTCAATAAATTTGTATTGAGATATTATTATTGTTGTTGTTTAATTGAAAAGAAATTTGTATTAATCAAGGGTAAATTAGTACCTTCTTATATATATTTCCAAATTTAAATATCCATTAATTTCTTCTAATTTACTCTACTAGAATTGCCCCGTGAATTGTTAGATGAATTAATTATTTGGTACAGTAGTTGCCTTTAACACATGCTAAAACTTAATCACTTCGAAGATGCCAAGTCATAGATAAACAATATGGAGGAGTACTAACCTGCTGTCTATAGGGTCTTGTTTTGAGTTGCGCTGTTGCTTGGCAAGTGAACATTTGAATATAAATAAGAAAAACTCTTCGTTGAAAATCCAACTTGATTGATTTCCAGACTGATGACTGCAAACGCCGCGTACTTTAACCCTATCATTAAATCTATCATTAAAATTAATTTTATGAAAATTTCCATTGATAGTGTTACTTTAGATGTAGAAGTACCGTATCATTAATTAAACATAGAATCTTATATTAATCGAACAACTTCTCCTATTACTTATCTCACCATCCTCTTCATTTTCTTAATTCGCTCCACTTTTCTCATTTTTCATATAGTGTCTAAGAGGAAAGAGGTAAATGAATCTGAAGTAAACAAATAATGGATTCGATCGGTAGCTAGGTTTCTCGAGATTTTTCATTTGGAGGGCCTTTCTGTAATTTTCGTCCTATACATACAAAGGATGATGGTCAATGGGGCCTTTCTGTAATTTTCGTCCTATACATATGTCGTCAACAAAGGATGCCAGAGGCAGGTGTACCCATTTTAATTGTCTCCTCCAAGTTGGACCTTAAAACATGGCTCTATATATACCCATCTCTATATTATAAATTCGATACGGACGATTTCTGGACGGTAAAAGCATGCCACGATTCGCTGGATATCATTAAAATGACGCAGAGTTGATTTTCTGATGTAAAATGAAAGGTATATAAAGAAATTATATTTATGAAGTAGGGTAGGTGAAGATAACATAACGTTTTTTTTTTGGCCTTTTATCTCAATAATTACCTTCTTCTGAAGAAGACATGGCAATCATTGAACAGGCAACGTGGACATGATTCAATACTAGGAG
Source organism: Erythroxylum squamatum (assembly GCA_025629845.1). Classification (NCBI taxonomy): domain Eukaryota; kingdom Viridiplantae; phylum Streptophyta; class Magnoliopsida; order Malpighiales; family Erythroxylaceae; genus Erythroxylum; species Erythroxylum squamatum. Next base: position 8,082,858 of record JAOTBA010000002.1, read on the forward strand.
CAAGGGTACCTTTTCATTAAGCGGAGATAGTACGTGCAATGAAAGGGTCTTGCTTTCTATGCTAATCGGAGAAGAATATTAAAGCAACTAATGGCATATTTGGTTGAATGGAATAAGTATTTTACTGATATATTCCTAATAAATGAATAGTTTTTTTGCTTAAAAAATAATATACATAATAACTAATTTCAGGTTTAATTATTCTTACTTTTTAAAAATAGCTAAAGATACTTTCTCCTATCTTTACCTATTCTGTAAAACGCAGAATAGATAAAGACAATCTTTTTTCTTATTATTATTATTATTGTTGTTGTTGTTATTATCAATAATTTTCTTCTTCTTCTTCTTCTTCTTTTTCTTATTATTATTATTATTGTTACTACTATTATTATTAATTTTCTTCATCTTCTTATCATTATTATTAGTATTAGGATTATTATTATTCTTAATCTTATTATTAATTTTCTTCTTCTTCTTATTGTTAATTTATTTTTATTCTTATTCTTATTCTTCTTCTTATTATTATAATAAGAAAATTAATAATAATAACAAGAAATTTATAATAATAATAATAATAAAATAATAATAATAATAATCGTGAAGACTATAATAAATATTTTGGTCTTTTTGTTAGTTATTCTTTTGTTATCTCAAATTTATGTTTTTAAACCAAACATTGATAAACATTATCATTAGAAAATTCTTAGGAGTAAACCAAACTAAGTATACCTATTCCATTTTATTCCTAAGAATAACCATTCTATTCCTCATCTATTCTAGCAGGTGAATCAAACATCCTGTAAGGGTTTTGATTTTGAAGTTTGAACTTTCTTGAACTATGAAAAACGTCAATGAACTCCTATACTTAGAAAAGAAACAGTTGAAGTACCTAACATTGATTTTGTCTATTAAACTTAATTGATACAAGTTTTAGAGCTTATCGGTTCTCAACAATTTAATTTAAATGCATTTTTCTTTTATAATTGACTTTTAAAAGTAAATATAACAGAGCAAATAACTACAGCTTAACAAATTTTACGACCAACAAATAAATTAAAAAGAGCCTCAATGTAAAGACATGTTGGAATTTTGAAAATTTTTAAAGATAATTATTAATTACAAATTTTATAAAAATTAATGTTAAAAAATCAAAAATTTCCAGATTAAAGATAATAAAAAAATCAATAAAAGGTTAGGGTAGATGAGTTGAAATTTAATGAGAAAAATGAGTCCTTAATAGTATAGGTTGAGTATTTATTGTGTTTATAATGCAGAGACTCAATAAGATTATTATAAATAGCTACTAAGATCTTTTGTTGTCTGCTTAAGTAAGTTCATGGAGTGCAAATTCTTTTATCCATTAAAAGGTTCGTACATTAAAAAATACACGTAAAGACATTAACAATATAAAATTATATAACTTTCATAAAAGGTTGATCAAAAATTTTAACAGCTTATTAATATATATATATATTAAACAGCTTGTTCAAACAATTCAACAACTTATTGCATAAAGAATAGGCGAAAAATGAAGTTTTAGGTATTTTTCGATAAAAAGTCATCAAAATTGAGCAAAAATCACCATAAACAGTCGTAGAAAATCGCTTATTCTTGGAGCAAAAGGTTGATCCCCAGCTAGGAAGGACAAGTAGCTCTCGCGGAGGAGTTGCTTTGCTGGGACACGCCAGAGACTAGCTTGTGTACCACACGCACACTAGCGTTGAACGCGTGTTCAACACATGTGCAAATACTACATGAGGCAGTATGTGCGTCGGTGCACGTTAGCGCCTGGTGAAGTATGCGTCACTGCATGTTTTGCACTCACCAAATGCATCAAATGTCGTATGTGCGTGGTTTATCCATGCATAATGTTAACATTAACTGTTAGCACAGTACAGGATCAAAAAAGTTCAAAACTTTTAGAATTTATAAAATATCCTTCAAGTAATTTTTGGTTAGTTTTTGAGTAATTTGAATTCGTAAAGTAATTTTTTAATTTATTACATTGATGATAGATAAAGTTTAACTCTAGAAAAGTTTAAATAAAGTCAACAAAGTAATAATTGAGTGAATGTTTATGCAATTAACTTGAAATACAATTGATATGTGTTGGTTTATTATCTCATACAGTTTATTTATTGTTGTGTATTGCATGATTATTATTATATTGAAAATTTATTTTTGATGAATTCTCAAATAAAGTTTGTTGATAATGTTTTTTAGTACTGATATGTAACAATGAGAATGTGAATAAAAATTTTGCATTGATTAGTATTAAGTTATCAAATATTTATGCCCGTATAGGTAAATGCAAGGATAACATACAGATCCCTTGTATTTGTAAAATATTTTGGGTAATAATGAGAATGTAATCACCATAACGGGTTTTGAAGTTAATATTTGGACTATTTTGCTTGCATATTAAAGGATGTCTTTAGTATGATATTTAGTTATTTTTCCTATAGGTGTTGACCTAATATGAGATTTTGAGATGAGCATAAAAGTATTTGGTAGGGGATAGCTATTGCTTGAGTGATTTATTCACCTATAGGTAGTATAATCAAAAGAGCTAATGATGTATATTCTGATCGCTTTTATGTTAAGGTATTATCTATGTGCATTATGCATTTAGCCCATAGGTGTTTCATGATATATATGATAAGATACTAATTATGAATATTGATTCGTGGCTTTGAATATTACTGTTATCCTACATTTATGTTAATGATTTTTATTATCTATTTTACAATCGCCTTTTGTGTAAACAAAACAGTGTTAATATTGGATCCATTACTGGTTTCAACTATAAAAATTGGACACGGGATATGGAGTTTTCATTGGAGATAGTGAATATCAATATGGACATGATCAAATACAAACCACCAACACCTATAACCATTAGTATTAAAGTTTAGAGAGTAAGGTATGTAGCCTAGGAAAGGTCAAATGGGATATGTTATTTTACCATAAAGAGATTGATCCCAAATCGTCTACCAAGTAGACTTCTAGAGACTTACATAGCTAGAGATTTCCTCAACAATGTGTCTCAAAGGTACAAGGTATCTTTTAATGTTGAGGTATATACCTTGAAAGAACTGTACTCTAGAATATACACTGGAGCATGAGAAGTGAGGGGATATATTATTAACACCGTCCATTTTTAAAGTAAGCTAAAGGCATTGAATATTTATATTCTTGATGCTTGCATTGTACACCAAGCTCCAAATACTCTTCCTTCAAAATTTGGTATTCTAGTTACGACGTACAACTCTCACGATAAGGTTTAGGACATAAATTCCTTAATCACCCATTGTTTTGTTGAGGAAAAGAAGCTACTCACAAGTCAAATAACTTTGATTGTAACCAAAGGGAAGGTAAAGGTTAATCCTCAAAAGTTCAAAGATAAGTGATCAAAATTTGCTCCACCTAAAGATGTTAGTTAATCTAGTATAGTTAGAGGTTTTATAAATGTTGTGAAGAGTATGAGTATACAATGCTTCTTGTATATAAAAAAAGGAACATAATAAGCTAAAGTGCCAAAAATACAAAACTTAGAAAGAAAGGCAAAAGTTGTTAGGTAACTCTTTGGCTTATATGATTAAATATAGCCACTTGAAAGTCTTGGTGATTAGATAGTGGAACATCTAATCATATTACATCCATAGGAGGTTAAATTACTGATGGGGAAGAAATAGATGCAATCTCAGTAGGAGATGTTTGTTTGAACTTGGACACATAATTCAAACTTGTATTATATAACACTTTCTATATACCATCTTTAGATGAAATTTGATTTATGTATCTAATTTGGGTAAAGAGGGTTATAGTTTTATAATTAAAAATTTTGTTGTATAATTATCTTTTAATACAAGCATATCAGTACATCCTTCTTATCACATAGTTTATATAGAATGTGTCTAACTTCTGGTAAGATGTATGCTTCTTCATACATTGCTAAACAACTTGCTAGTAAATAACCCCTAATAAAGGGAAAACCATACATATTTTTGCATAAGAGATTGGATAACATTTATAAATAAATAGTTGAGATGTTAATAAAGGATAACATTCTTCCAAGTCTGGATTATGATGATCTAAAAATATGTGTTGATTATTGTAGAGAAAATTTCACCCAAATAAAGAAAAAGAAATCGACTCGTATTTTTGGCATTTTAGAGATCATACATGCGAATATATGTGGCACCTATATGACTATTATATATAAATCAAGATATATTTTTATATTTATTAATTATTATTTCCGTGATGGTTATAATGTGTTCTTGCTTTTAAAAAAGTTTATAAAGTTCTTGATAAATTCAAAATCTTTAAGACTAAAGTTGAGAATTGACTAGAAAAGTTAATCAAGATTGTTAGATCTAACTATAAAGGAGAGTGTTATGGTAGATATGGGATTTTCGGATAAGAAAAAAGGTCTATTTGTCAAATACTTTGAATTTTATAAATAATAGCTTAGTTTAGCATGCCAAGTAGTCATTAGCAAAATGGTGAGGTAGATATTAGAAAGTTTTGTAACTAAGTTAGTTCGATAAATTTCGGATAGCTTCATGAGCATGTAAACATTGAGCATCCTCTATATGTTGTATTTTGTGTTAAGCCTTTGTTTATAATGTAAATTTGTAATTAAAGCGATGTTTAAGCTTTTGTGGATTTGGCAAATGAGTTTAGAACTGAAAAGTTCCCCATGTGTTTATGTACGTTTCGTTGGTAGTTGCACATTTTAAAAATCCAAGTCTCTCATAAGTGTAGAAATTGTGTTCCAAATTCAGGGAAAAAATTGGACTAATTTAGAGAAAATTAGTCAAAGTTGCCTTCTGGATAGCTTATCTTTCTAGCTTTCCATCGGTATATAGTATGAAATAATTAGGCATAGGAGTCAAAAGTTATGGCCTTCATAAGAGGAGACATGTCGTCTGTAAAGACACTTCGTCTGTGATGATGTCATATCGTCTTAAGACTTTGCTTCGCCTTAAGTTGACAGCATTCGTCTGCTTTGTGGCATTCGTCTGTTCTGCATTTGTCTGCTTTGTGGCATTCGTCTGCTGTTCGACATTCGTCTACTTCGTGGTCTTCATCTGCCGTCTGGCATTTGTCTGCTTCGCATTCGTCTTCTTTGTAGCATTCGTCTACTCTGCATTCGTCTGCTTTGTCGCATTCGTCTGCTCCACATTCGTCTGCTTTGTCGTATTCGTCTGCTTTGTGGCATTCGTTTGTTCCGCATTCGTCTGCTTTGTAGCATTCGTATGCTTCGCATTTGTCTGCTTTGTAGCATTCGTCTACTCCGCATTCGTCTGCTTTGTGGCATTCATCTGCTCTGCATTCGTCTGCTTTGTAGCATTTGTCTGCTTTTCTGCATTCGTCTGCTTTTCTGCACTCGTCCTCTTTTCCGCATTCGTCTGCTTTTTGTTTCCTCTATGATTGACCCTCCGCTTCTTCTGTGCACTGTTCATCTTGAATCGTTTAGTCAAAATTTTGACCTTCCTAATGATAGAATGCGTCTTCAAGGTCTTCATGAAAGTTGTAGATCTTGAAGTCTTCTTCCGAACAGTCTAAAGAATTGTTTAGTCCGACGTCTTCAGAGAAAGTTATGCCTTTTGTCCCTAAACAAGTTCGATAGGGTCAAAGACATATATTGTTTTAGTTTTTGGCTTCGAATGCTAGGTTCCGGAAGCGGGGTCCAACATTGTTTGGTATTAGAGCTGAAGAAATGTGTTTGTTCATGTACCTGATTCCGAATGCTGGGCTCCGAAAGCGGGGTCCAGCATTTATCATGGGGAGAGGTTATCTTTAGCATAACATCCAAATAATGATATTGAGACAAATGCATATAGAATGCCCCTTATTTTAATGCAGTAGGCAACCTGATATATGCTCAGTTATGCACTAAATCAGACATTACATTCATTATTAGACTGTGAGGTAAGTATTTGGCTAACTTAGGAATAAACCACAAGAATATAGTTAAATGAGTTTTAAGATAACTTAAAGGAATTAAGAATTATATCTTGATGTTTAAAAAGTCAATTATTTAGACCTTATAAATGATATAAATTCAGATTTTTCTATGTATCAAGATGATAGGAAGTTTACATCAGGATACATTTTCATGTTATTAAATGGTGGTATCTCATAAAAAAGTGTCAAGTAAATACTAGTGACTTCCTCAAATATGCATCCAAAGTTGTATACTATAGGGTTGCTTCATTAGCATATTGGCTCAAGAACTTGATTTTTGAGCTATTTGTGGTTGATTGAGTTGTTAGGTCCATTCAATTTTATTGTGATAACTTTCTGATATATTATTTAAAAACAAAAATAAGAATATCACAGGGTCTAAGAATTTAGAGGTTAAGCATTTGACGATAAAGAAATTGGTACAAATGGATCATATTGCAGTGGAGCATATCAAGACTAAGCATATATTAGTTGATCTGCTGACTAAAAAGTTTTGTTCAATTATGTTTGGGAGACATATATATAGTAAGAGTTTGTTGAAGTCTTTGGACACTACTAGTTCTTAATCATTGTAATTTGCTCCTAATACGGTTGTTTAGATTTAATGTATTATGACAGCACTTATTCATA
>JAOTBA010000002.1:8093210-8107523 GCA_025629845.1 Erythroxylum squamatum
TCTATCAACTACTACAAAAATAGAATCAACTCCCCTTTGTGTTCTAGGTAGTCCAAGGACAAAGTCCATAGACAAGTCCTCCCAAATATCTTCCGGGATAGGGAGTGGCATATACAACCCCGTATTCTGGGATCTTCCTTTAGCAGTCTGACAAACATAGCACCTTGTCACAAAGTTCCTAACATCTTTCTTCAACTGAGGCCAGTAGAACCTTTCTTCAAGACTAGTAATGGTCTTGTCCCTTCCCATGTGATCGGCTAATCCTCCACTATGCACATCACAAATTAGCTTTTCTCTAAGAGAAATATGAGGAACACAAAGTTGGTTACCGTGGAAAAGAAAACCATCAATAATTTGGAACTCACCAGAAGGCTGCTTCTGAATACACTTTAACCACATGTCCTTGAAGTCTTCATCATCCTCATAAAGCTCCTTTAAAACTTCAAATCCAATTACTTCTTGGAACATATTAGAAAACAATACTGTCCTCCTACTACGTGCATCGCCCCCTTGTTAATCACACTAGGTTTATGTTTAATAACAAAAGGAAATTTTTGTAAGAAAGTTGTCCATCTGACATGCATATTACTCAAGTGCTTTTGACTGTTCAGAAACTTTAAAGCTTGATGATCAGTGTAAAGGATGAACTCTCTTTGAATCAGATAATGTTCCTAATGTTTCAATGTTCTCACAACTGTATAAAATTCCTGATCATAGATACTCCATCTTTTCCTTGTATTGTTAAACTTCTCACTAAAGAAAGCTACAGTTCGGCCTTCTTGAGATAAAACAACTGCAATATCTACTCCACATGCATCACACTCAACCTCAAAAAGCTTGTCAAAGTTCGATAAGGCTAGGATAGGAGTAGTGCTGAGTTTTTCCTTAATCAAAGCAAAACTTTTCTTAACTTCATCATTCCAATCAAACTTTCCCTTCTTTATGCGTTCTGTGACAGGGGCCATGATTGAACTGAAGTTTCTAATGAATCTCCTGTAGAAAGGAGCTAGCCCATGGAAAGATCGAACCTTACTAACATTCTTAGGGGTAGGCCATTCACGAATTGCCTTCACCATTTCTTCATCCATATGAATTCCTTCAAAACTAACCACATACCCCAAGAATAGTAGCTTGCTAGTCAAGAAACAACATGTCTTCAAGTTCAGTTAAAGCTTATTATGTTGTAAAATAGACAAGACTCTCCTCAAATGTATTAGATGCTTTTCAATTATTCTGCTATAGACAAAGATAACATCAAAATAAACAACCACGAACTTTCTATTAAAAGGTCTAAGCACTTAGTTCATGAGTCTCATAAAAGTGTTATGGGTGTTGGACAACTCAAAGGGCATGACTAGCCACTCATACAACCCCTCTTTCGTTTTAAATGTGGTCTTCCACTTATCCCCAGGTCTGATCCGTATTTGGTGATAACCACTTTTCAAGTCAAGTTAGGAGAATAGCTGAGAACCACAGAGTTGATCAAACATGTCATTTAATATGGGAATAGGAAATAGATATCTCACGGTGATTTTGTTAATGGCTCTACTGTCAACACACATTCTCCACGATCCATCCTTCTTGGGTGTCAAAAGTGCAAGAACAGCACAAGGACTCATGCTTTCTCAAATCAAGCCCTATTTCATCAATTCTCCTGCTTGTTCTATTAGAATATCAACTTTTTTAGGGTTCATTCTATAATGGGGCAGATTAGGAAGCTTAGCTCCAGGTCCTAGATCAATGTGATGTTGAATATCTCTCATAGGAATTCGGACTGGACTAGATCTTAAAACTCCTCCAAAAGCTGTTGGACTCTTTCTCCTCCAATAATTGGTTCTTTACTACAAAGACATGAACCTCTCAAGTCTCCTTAACTTCCTTCTTAAAAATCTTGCCCACTAAGGGTCGACAATGTCTTTCCCTCCTCTCTAAAAGTCTTTAGCCTATCAGAGGCTGCATTTGTGGGTAGCAAGGTCACTTTCTTGCCTTTCCATTGGAATGAGACGATATTATCTCTTCATCTATAAGTAATATCCATGTTAAATTGCCATGGCCTTCTTAGGAGTATGTGGCTTGCATTCATGTCCACCACATCATAATAAACAGTATCCTTGTAAGACTTTCCTATAGAAATAGGAACTTGACATACTTCAATTACTCTCAATGCTGGCCCATCAGTAAGCCAACCAATGGTGTAGGGATAAGGATATTTCTCATTAGGAAGCTTCATATGATCCACCATCTTTCTTGCCACTAAATTCTCATCACTGCAATTGTCTACAATCAAGTTGCACACTTTACCATTAACAGTGTAGAAGGATCTAAAAATGCTTCTCCTTTGTTGTGGCTCCTCGGTTTTAGGTGAACAGAGTATCTTCCTTACCACTAGACTAACTCTGTCTTCGGCAAATTCTTTAGCAAACTCCTTTTCTTCTTCTCCCTCTTCTTGAAGCTCTTCCAAATCTTCTTCACCTTCATTAAAGTAGTCTCCATTTTCAGCAATGTTGACCATCTTTTTCTCAGGACAATTACTAGAGATATTTCCAGGCTTCCGACATTTATAACACGTCTATTTTTGGTGGTGCATATGGGTTGGAACCCTTAGGAACTCCTCTACTATTGCTGCCACCTCCTTCAAAAGGCTTCCTTTTGTCCACTCTTAGATCTTTAGGAGCATTATCGATTTTCAATGTTTCAACTAATGCTTTCCCCTTTCTTACCACTTCATTTGGAATTGGTTGAGATGATCTTCTAGGGTATTCAAACATCTTAGGTGCCTTTTCCATCTTTTCAGCTCTCAAGGCCAATTGGTAGGCCTCCTCTATGTTCCAAATAGTGTGCATTCCAAGCCTTTCACTTATGGATGATCTTAATCCCCTAAGATCTCTTGAAACCTGCTGCATGTCAGATTCTTCAAGATTATTGCGTGCTGCCAGCCTCAAGAACTCAGAATGATACTCCTCCACACTCCTAGAACCTTGGACGCAACTTTAATAAAAGCCAAATAAGTGCAGCTAATAATCAGGGGTAAAAATATAAGGAAAATGGCTTGTTTCAATTTCCTCCAATATCTTATTGGTGGTTTTCCGTTCCTCTCCCGATTCTTTTGAAGATTACTCCACCAAACTTCAGCACCACTTTCTAATTTATAACCCATAATTTTCACTAGTTTATCATCTGTGACTTCCATCATCTCGTTAAAACTTTCCACCTCATCAATCCAATCAAGAAAGCCTTCAATGCTTAGATTTTCACTAAAGTAAGGGACTTCAAATTTAATCTTGTAATCATCTTTACCCCATTGGCCTCTTCTTAGTTGGTCTTGGTCTAGAATTTCTTCGTCCGAACTATCTTCCATAAGAGGCATCTGATTCTGACCGCGAGCTTTCCTATTTTCTACATTCCTTGGAAGATTAGGTTTGCCAATAGGTTGGGGTTGAGATAAACCTTTGCATTGAGCTCCCTTAAGTGGTATTCCTCCATTATTGGCTTGATTAAGGCCCATAATGGTTAGAAGTTGATCCATACGAATCGCTAACCCATTAATAGCCTCCAAAACTTTGTCAAATCTCTGGTTATCTCCTTAATTAATGATATACTCATATTTTCATATATCTTTAGGACTTAATTCAGTCATTTATGTTCATTTTACGTTCATCTATAGCTTATTTATCATGTTTTAGCATTATTTAGGCTTTGTTGATGTAAAATGCATAAATGAAACAAATAGACTCGAATTGCACTATTTTTGGGTTTCTAGTATACTTGACCTTTAGTCATTGTGGAATTTTTATCTCGAGATTGGTTTAGCCAAAAATTCTAAAATTTCATACGTAAATTATTGACTCATTGACGGATTTTTCGAACCAATTGTAGATTTTTCTAAGCTAGAACTCAGGAGAAAACAATTCCCAAAAGCTGCATTAGGATCCTGATCGCTAGAATGACCTTTTGACGATGTTTCAATCATAACTTTTGACTCAGATGGTGGAATTCAGTTATTCAAGTTTCAGATTGAAGCTAACTAAAAGAAAAAGCTAATGATAAAATTTGAGCTCCTAAATCATCACCGTTTGGTTATTATGCACAGTCGAAATTGACCCTGGTATATTGCCAGGAATGCAATTCAAAGTTAACAGGACTGGAGTCAATTTTCAGAGCACATGGATGACATGGCACGACTCCATTGGATACTTAAAGACGACTGGATGTCCACCTCATCAAGCCATGCCACTTGGGATGGCTGGTTATGTAGCACTCCACTCTTGCAAGACACGTACCCGACATCCTAGGCGATATCCGAGTACGTACCCCGCAAGGGTGGCATGCTAGAACAATCATTCAGTCAAAATTCATTACGAAACTTTTGTTTCTTTAAAACAATGTACACATATGCGAAAATTATTAGTCAAATCGGGCCCACTCTATTTTAAAACATTTCCATTCACACGTTACAATTATAACAAACATTAGTATTTAACAGTCACTTGGGCCCGTTTCAGATACAAAACGTTGAAATCATAAAGTCATTTCATTACCAAATCAATCACATACACTTAATACAATTCTTGCGGAATATAATACAAAAATACAATCACTGAAGATATATGTAGGTGTAAACTGATCTCGACCCCTAACTCATGCTCATTTGCAGTGGCTGAACTCCAATTGATCTAATTGGATAACTCATTTGAACCTGAAAAGCCACGTTGCAATTTTTTTATGAGTTTTGTGAACTCAATGAGTGAACCATCATTGATGATTTCACCGGATTCATACACACAAATAACATATTTCGCAATTATTCATGCAGAACATGTATATTCCAAATACTCACACAGTCATGGTAAATCATTTAATTATTGCGAATAAGAACATATATACACAGATACAGATGGATATGAGACTCCACATTCGTTATTATTGTTGTGACTGAGTGCCTATCACATATCACATATACAAATACTGGCCCATTGGACTCAATCAGAAACATATATCACGAAGCATGGCTCTACGTGCAGAATCATATACCACGGAGCAAAGCTCTACGTGCAAGCGCTTGATACTGGCTACTCCGATCACAACGCCTTTATTTGAGCATGCATTTTATGAAATGCAATAATTCAAAATTTACCATATATCACGATCATTTATAAAGCACAGTCAGAATTTCATAATCATCGAACCTAAGTTCGACATTCAACTTTCATTGAGAATTCACATAGCATAATACACAATCAAAATTTCATAATCTTCGGAACTAAGTTCAGCATTCAACTTTCATTGAGAATCCACATTTCATACAGAATTACCAAACAAACCAGAGCACTTCCAATATAGTCCCAAATATTTGCTCCTAGGACTTTAAGTCCGAAATTCAGAAACAAATAACAACAATTTAATAATTGGGAGCTTATCAAATCAAATCAAATCAATCCTAGGAAATTCATCTAGGTTGACTCACAGTACGCTCCAAGAAGCTATTGCCTGGATGGTTCAGCAATGTCCGACTGGCGTCCGGTGTGCTCCTCTATAACATACACAACACATTTACAAATATCACATTTTTGCACAAATGTAAACATATTCCTTTATGCACATCTACTTATATAAAATATGCACAATGCATGTTTAATGACAATTTCGGGTATCTTACTTTGATCTTTATCATCAAATCAATCAGATATCAAAGTCCTCATTAATATCATTTTTATTTATAAAGTTTCACGTCATCCACCGACCTTTAACAGCCTACCATCTGCAGATGAGCGGTCAAGCAGAATTGTCAAACCGCAAAATCAAGTCTATCCTTAAGAAGATTGTGCAACCTAATTGGAAAGATTGGAGTCTTCGATTAGGTGATGCACTATAGGCTTATCGCACTGCATATAAATCACTTATAGGCATGCCACCTTTTAGGATGGTTTATGGAAAGAATTGTCATCTTCCCGTGGAGCTTGAACATCGCACATTTTGGGCCATTAAACAGTGTAACTTTGATTATGACAATGCTGGAATTCATCGCAAGTTACAGCTGCAAGAACTCGAGGAGTTATGGAATGATGCGTATTAGAACACGCGGATTGCGAAGGAAAGGGCAAAAGCATACCATGACCGAATGGTTGGAAGCAAGGAATTTTTGGTAAGTCAGAAAGTTCTTCTCTTCCAATCGCGTATCAAGCTCTTTCCTGTAAGTTACGTTCTTGATGGCATGGTCCTTTTGTTGTTACTAATGTATTTCCATATGGCGTTGTTGAGATTTGTGACATAGGTAGCAACCGAAGCTTCAAAGTTAAAGGCCATCGATTGAAGCCTTTTTATGAAGGTTTCAAGGACATTCGGATGGCAAAAGTGGCTGTGGACATGCTGAACTATGGATAATGATGCGCATATAATGTCGAGCTAACGACGACAACCAAACGTGCTTAATGGGAGGCAAACCATTAGAGCTAAATCAGATTTGATTTCTTCTTTCCCTTCTTTTCCATTTTGGTTTTTCTTGCTTTTTCTAGGTTTCGAATTCTGTTTTTGATTTTCAGATTTGGTGTGAATCTTCCTTCTTGCATTTACTTTTACATTGAGGACAATGTTGTGTTTACGTATGTGGGGGAGACTTTAGTTTGTTTCTAGGTTACAATTTTTGAATTTTAGGGTAGTCCAGGTTTAGATTTACGCTATCTTTTGAGGGGCAAATTGCCGTACCTTCTTGCTCTGGCTTGAACTTGAGAAAATTTTCACTTTAGTTGCATGTTATGCATGAAATAAACTATAAAATTTGAATTTTTTTCCAAAAATTACAACAATATTTTCTATTTTTCTTGCATCTTAAGTGTTTTAACTTTCTTTAGGATTCCTAATCGTTGAACAAGTTCAAGTATTATGCGTGAGATTTGGTTGATAACGATGAATTCATAAACTTGATGAATAGGTTTTCATGTAAAAATTGAGCTTTCTAGATAGTAGAGTGACCTTCAAACTATGTTGTATTGACTTAATAGATGACCTATGTGAGCTTTTGTGGCTTCAACATTATGCTTTGTTGTGTTTATTCTTTCAACGATATAATTCTTTAGAACTTGCTTAATATCTTGACTTAGCATGCTTGCATGAGCATGATAAAGGCATCTACGTTAAACCACTTGAAATAGCCAACCTAAAGCATGATTTCCATTAGATAGCCCCTTTGAGCTGTTATCCTTTTCTTTGCTTTACACATTATTAATTTAGCCTTGATCTCATTTTTATACTACCTTATGGCCAAGGTTAGTAGAGCATCTATTTGGCAAAGTTGAATATGTGGTTTGGTTGATATTTGATGATGTGGTGTTAATCCGAATGTTTGGCTATGAATACATCTCGGCATTGATAGGAAGAAATGAAAAGAACAAAAATAGAATTAAGAAAAGAGAAAGAGTTTCTACCGTGATATGAAAAAAAGTGTTTCCCAAGTGTTTCGAATTATGTACTTGTTTATGGGAATTTCGAATGGGATGAAAAGAAGTGGAGTTGTTTGTGTTTAATTTGCAGAATTATATGCCTGGATGCATACATGTACATGAGTTATATGATATTCTATATAGCTTTACTTCCTTTGCTTTAGCCTTCTCTTATATCCAAGCCCTATTACAACCATGCTAAAGACCTTTTGATTTGTGTATAGTATATGCACACTTTGATAGTGTTGTTAAGATTGAAAAGCAAGCATATGGTAAAATGTATTCGTTGATCGAATTTTGAGAGTTACACATTTGAGCCTAAACAGTTTGAGTGTTGGAGTGTATATCGATGAGTGGACTTATTATTTCAATATGGCATAGAATTCCTCTAACTTTATTATGCTAGATTAGCTCAACTGTTACATGTAAATTGAGTTCATTGATTTTTTGTGATAATCGTGGTAAACCGAGTTCTAGTTATCATGCTTGAATTGCTTGATATGGTTGGGGATTTGATTTGAATGCTGCATACTTAAGTAGTTTTATTTACATTGCATGTTTTTTTCTACACTGTGTTCTTTAGGTTTTTTGTAATTCTACTTTCTGTCATTTTTCTTACTCGAGGACAAGCAAGAGCTAAGTGTGGGGAAATTTGATACACTCATATTTTCATATATCTTTAGGACTTAATTCAGAGTCATTTACGTTCATTTTACGTTCATCTATAGCTTGTTTATCATGTTTTAGCATTATTCGGGTTTCGTTGATGTAAAATGCATAAATGAAACAAATAAACTCGAATTGCACTGTTTTTAGGTTTCTGGCAGACTTAACCTTTAGTCATTGTGGAATTTTTATTTCAAGATTGGTTTAGCCAAAAATTCTGAAATTTCATACTTAAATTCATCATTGACAGATTTTTTTGGGACCAATTGCAGATTTTTGGACGCTATTCGATTAATTGATGGTAGTAGTTACCAGATTAATTGATTTATAACTAGGTTGTTGATAGTAGTTCTCAAACCTACCCTGAGAGAATTCGAACTTTGTCTTAAACTGATGATAGTAGTTGTCGAGGTTTTCAAGGCAAGATCATTAAATCGACTATCGTATTGCTCGTACGTGATATAGGTGGATTAGTAGTTATAAACCCTATGATTGTTTGCGAAGATTTGTTTACTTAATAGTTAAGAAGTATAAAGTTAGTATGTTGGTGATCCTTGATTCAGTGCACACAACACAGAAATAATTCCTCGAGTCCAATGAATGAATTAATTGGTTTCGTTGGTGAAGTCCTTTACAATTGAAGTTTTTGTAATTATGCTTTTTTATCCTAATCTTTCAATTCTGATTTCTGCCAAACTTTGATTTAGCATTTGTTTAAGTTTGTGTTCTTTAAATTTTGAATTGCCGAGATCAAACACCCCCCATTTACTTATTTTCGTACATTGGTTTGAGTTTAGTTTAGTTGATTTCGTTGAGTCTTGTTTGCATGAAATTTGATTCTGTTCGCGTCAGATTATCTTTTAATTTCTGTTTTCCGTTAGTTGTTTCTATTTTCTGGTTTAGTAGTAGCTTGCATTCGATACTGAATCATTTAGGTTAGATTGCGTTTTAGATTTTAGATTTTAGTTTTTTTTTGTTTTTGTGTCTATTTTCGTTGACTAAAATTTCATTGACAAGTTTGACGATAGTTAGCATTCCATTATCAAATCTTCTAGGGAACGATCCCTACTCCTATATACTACTTGTAATTCATGTAGGGTTAATTTGCAAGGGTAATGACACCTTGTCAATTAGCCATGTGTATTGGTTGATCAAGACTGAAAACCTTTGGTTTGACTTTTCTAGGTATTGGGTTAATTTTCTAGGTTTTGGGTGAATTTTCTGGGTTGGTAGGGCTAGAAGATGGGTTGAGGGGTGTGGAACAGAAATAAAACTGAGGAAAGGCACCATGAAAGAAATCCAGGAAAACTTTTCTTGGTTGGTAGGGCTGGAAGATGGGGTGGAGGGTGTGGAAGAGAAACAAAACTGAGGAAAGGCACCAGGAAAGAAATCTAGGAAAAACTGGATTTTAATGCTCTAATTCCAACTGACACAGCGGAAGTAGTTAGGTAGAGATTTTAGGTTAATCTCGAAACCAAATCCAAGCATAAAAATTAGGATTTAATCATCAAGAGAAAGACACTATCTCTGTGGAAAATTTCCTGCAGAAGCTTTATTAAAATAATGATTTCCGGGTTTTTTTCTCTCCAAAACATCCATTAACCCTCCCTTTTATATCCCTAACATGGTATATAAGAGTCCTAATTCTAGTGTGAAAAGGATTCATTGAAATCCTTTTCTAAAGCTAACTGATTTCTTTTCTTGTCGGATAAGAAAACCTTCCTAACTAGGTAACTTAAAGTAAAATAAAACATAAACAAATCCTAATGGATATACGACAACATAAAAAATCCTTATCCTAATGGGTATATGACAATATAACAAATCCTTATGGGTTTAATCCTTTATTAATCTTGATAAGATCATAGCTTTCTGGATAGAAAGATGTTTGTTTGTTTAGGGTTTTCTGAACACCAATCATTGCTCTTGTTCTTTTACTCTTAACTCTAAGGGCACTCCAAAAGGGTTAGCAAAGAGTGTTAGAATCAGAATTCAGTTGCAATTTCTTGATTAAGATTTTTGAAAATTTAGGAGAAGAGAGAATTAGGAGTCCGTTTGTTTTATTTTTGTTTTTAATTTTTTGTTTCTATCTTCAAATTTAATAAAACAATTATTTATTTGAGTTTTTAATTTCTAGTTTTTGTTTCGAATTTTCCAATTTTCTTAACTTATAAAAATAATAAAAATAGGTTTTTGTTTATTTTTTATAATTTCATTTACTATCAACTAAATATATGTTATTTAATTATTTGATATTAATTATTATGAATAATTTAATTTACTATCATATATTTAATTATTTAATATTAATCATTACATGAATAATTTAATTTAAGTTTGATAGTTAATTTAAATTTAAATTTAATAGTTATTAATAAATAAAATTTAGATTTAAAATATCTTCAAAATATAAAATTTTAAATAAAATTTGTTTTAATAATTAAACTATATACTAAAATAAATATTAATATATAAGTAAAATTTTAGCCATGAGATTATTTTTTATAAAATATAATAATTTTTACTGATAATGTATCATAAATATTATATAATACATTGAAATAAATTTCATTAATTAATTAATTAAAATAATTTATTTTTTAAGAGTCTCCCTCCTCCGCCGTACCATATTTCTCCTTCCTTCTTTGTTGCTCCATCTTCTTTGATCATCTCCTCCTTCCAACATTTTCATCTCCCCACCCGATTTCTTTTCCTTCTAACTCCTCTTGGTTCAGTTCTTGTTGCTCTTCTGCTAGGGACTTTTTGGTACATCTCCTTCACAACTCTTTCCTCGCTTCACACTTTTTGCCGCTTTCTTTCAACTGTCCTGTTTGCGCCACTCTACTGTCAACCTGCCACCTTCCAATTCTAGCTATATGATAACACTCCAACTATCTGATTTCCCACCCTTGCCCCTCCCCTCTAATCCTCACTCCTCACGCTCACCTTCTTCTCCGACCCCTCAGACGCCTCCTACCCACAAAATATAGAAACAAGTTGTTGACGCCAACTCACCTCCACTCTTACCTATTGTCCACCACAGGAACTAGATGGTAAACTTGTGGGTGTCTAGAGATTGCAACACTCTGAGAGGGGGCCAAGAGTTGAGAATCAACCATTGTTGAGTTCTTTTTTTACCATCGACCAACGTTTCCCCTTATCCAACGCTGGGCCAACAAGTTATGGAAACACAGAGGTCTCACTGATGTCTTACTCTCAGAGGACAGCCTTATCCTCTTTACCTTCTCCTCTATCTTAAAAGCAAACAAACTTCTAGAAGAAGGTCCATGGCACCTAGGCAACTAGCCTATCTTCCTACAAAGATGACAGCTCAGTTTACGATTTGAATCCATAAAAGTGCATAATGTCCCTCTTTAGGTTCATTTCCATAATGTCCCCTATACTATTGGACCACTCAGGGGTTGAGCTCGTTAGCAAGCTATATCGGGAAACCATTGTGTGTGGACGAGAACACAACAAGGAAGGAAAGAATAGGTTATGCCGGCATATGTGTCAGTGTCAAGCTTTCTAAAGAACTACCAAATGAAATACCTATCATGCGGTTAGGCGAAGACAATATGTTATGGGAAGACACTATCGCTATAATTTATAATTGGAAGCTTACTTCTACCTCTCAGTGTAAAGTTTGGCAAGCCATAAGGAAAACTTTCAAAATGGGCAACTACTAAGAAGTAATGGGACTTGATGACTCTATCTAGGAAGCCACTACTCAACCTCAGTAACAAACTGCTACACGCTTAGTGGATGAAATTCAAACCTTGGAAATTCCCACAACAAATTGCAAAGGAGACTCGTCGTTTTTAAACATTTACTGCTAGGAGAATATCAGGCTTGAACCAACTGCTCCTACCTGCTCCCCTGTGGCGCTCACTAAAAGCCATAACCTTGAACTCAGAACATCAATTGACACTCCACGCCACACTACACCTTCTGAAGTTCCAACAGCTGCTAATCCACAGAGGAATCTCATACCTAAGAACAAGTTTATAGTGAATCATTAACATGGAGAATCGGAGGAGATTTCAAAATTTGTCCCACGACAACCAAAGTAACAAACAATTGGTGGATTATACTGATCATTTTTGGTTTCAAGACTGGTCGACTTATAACTCACGAACGGTTGGAACATCCATGGCGACCCTCGATCCAGAGGGGAATCAGCTGAAATGCGGACGGGCACGAAAGAGAGAGGAAGAATCGCAGGCAGGATCCAAACTGTCATATAGCGTAGTAGTAGCAAGAGCTCTGGCAGCCGAAGTTACGGCGGAAGACACGACTTGGCCAGTGAGGAAACCATCGCTCTGGAGGAGGGAGACATAGAGCAACTCATAGGCGAAAAAGGTGTCGGAATCAAGTTGTCTCCAACATTTAAAGAGAAACTCGACAATTAGTGGAACAGAGCAGTTGTAGTGAAGCTCCTGGGATGTAGAGTCGGCTTCCAAACCATCAGCTCTCGCCTACGTACATTATGGAAACCAATCGGGCCACTGAAAATAGTGGACTTGGAGCATGATTTCTTCCTCGTCCAATTTAGGGAAGACACCAACTATCTACATGCCTTGACAGACGGTCCGTGGCTCATTTATGGACAAACCCTCTCAGTGCAAAGATGGACTCCTACTTTCCATCCGAAGCAGGGGCAGGTAAATAGGGCGGTCACCTAGATACGCTTTCCGGACCTCCTGATCGCCACGTACCATCTAACGATCCTCACGACATTGGGAAACTTGGTTGGTATAACGGTTAAAATCGATGAAATGACTTTGCAAGCCCATCGAGGTCGTTATGCTCGGATTGCTATGGACATCGATTTAACCTTGCCGTTGAAAACCGGAGTGGAGCTGGTTGGAGAGCTCCTGCAGGTCACTTATGAGGGCATCCCTCAGCTCTGTTACACCTGCGGGAAAGTAGGTCATGCTTCGGCCGGGTGTCCACAGCGTAAGCATGATAGTGAGGAGCGCCCAAAGCCTGCTAACGATCGAACTGAGCAAGCTACAATGGAGATGGCGATAGCTGACGTAGGAAAGGGAAGCAAAACTGCCAGTGGTGTTGGATCCCGTTTCCGAGACCCAACTATCGAATCCGAATCATAACGAACATCCATTCGTTTATTTTCTCTGATACCACTCATGTTGGGCACCGTTCCCGGAACCCAACCTCTTAACGAATTTACCATCGAATCATAACACAACGATCAAATTTTTTTTTCTCTCTCTCTCTGATACCATAACTGTTGGGACCCGACCTCGGAAGTCGGACCCCAACCGAAAACCGAAAACCAAAAACTGAATACAAAATCGGAATCTGAACAACATAATGCGGAAGCGAAAGGAAACGAAGCAATTCCAAAGCAAACATTATTGAAAGCAAATCGAATACAAATCATGATCGAATTCGAATTTCGCAGGCGAAAGAATCGAAGCCAATCAAAAGCGAAACGAACCGAAACAAACTGTCCGAAACACAAATCGGATCGAATGATTAACTGAATCGAAGGAAACAAAGAATCGAAGCAAGTCAAATTCCAATCGATTTGAAACACATGTGTCCGACATCCGTGAGCAAATATCTTAGAAAACGAAACAAGCTTGTCGCGTCGCGTTGGAAACCCTAAGACTAATCCAATCCGAAACCATATAAATTTTTCTCTTTTCTTTTTATTCATTCTCATACAAAGCACTTCAATATATTCAATCCATCTATACAATTCATCGGATCTCTTGTCCGGAATCTCAAATCACAATCAAATACAATTCTATACTTAAAACACTTCCATATGCCTCAATCCCAAGTCCATACTCAAAAACAATCTCATTCATTTACATCTCAACTATACTCAAATTCATATTTCAATTCATTACATAATTCCATAATTCATATCTCTATTCATAAGCATAATTCACATTCATATATACTAACCATAATTTACTTGTTTAATCCAATCACAATCCATATCCCATAATCATACATAAATTTATAACTCATTCCATACATAATTCATAATTCATACACATTATGAATTTATGCTTTCAATACACTAATGGCATTCCTAGCCATATACAATGCCAATATTCACATCCCAAAGTACACAAGATACAACACATATAAACAAAACCTTCACTTTCGGAACCCGATCTTCTTCTCATCACCTGTGGATGGGAATGAAGGGGGGTGAGCTTACGCTCCGTGG
>JAOTBA010000002.1:8112599-8127771 GCA_025629845.1 Erythroxylum squamatum
AAGCTCATTTTCAAGAGGATTTCATCTTTTGTTTTAATCTTTTTATTTTCTATTTCCAAAAACCCAAAAATACTTTTGTATGCATTTTAGTTTGTTAATGTTTTCATAATCAAACCCCCCTTTTCCTTACTAATTTCGCTCGCATTTTATGACATATAGGCTAGCTTAGGTCCATTTCATTAGGTTCCGATTAAGAGAGACGACCCGAGGTTCAGCGTATACTGCAATCTTGGAATTTTATTTGACCGATTTCTAAGGTCGATTTTAGGATCGAACGACAAAGCCGCGATCAACTGCCATCTCAATTAAACCCAACACAAATAACTCAAAATTTCAAAGTTTTATACATACATGGCAAAAACGGTACTGTTCACGTAAGCAAAAGCCACATTTCTGCATTTTTCCTCCATCTTCATCTATTGCATTCCTTCTTTTTTTTGTCATTTTAATCCTTCTTAAAACAAAACACTACACTACTCTTATGTCCTCTTTAACTCTACCCTCATTTAAACCCATGACTAACTTTACCTAAACATTAATTCATATATAACAAAAAAAAATTGAGCACATTATCTTCTTTACTGCAACGTTACTGCATATATATGCTTATGCACATCTTTTAATTTTCTCATTCCTATACTATGCAACTCATATGTAAGTCACCTATACCACTTTCTTCTCAGTTCAACGCAACAAAAATGAATCAAAATCTAAGATTCACGTCCAATTCCGAAACCAACATATTCTTACATGTTTCCATTTTTCTACACCTTTCCAAATTTCAGCATATGCATTTCCTTCCACCAATATCTACACTTTCACTTCATTAAACCCCTTTTTATACCACAGCCGTCCCTAATCCTCATTTCTTATCATCAAACTCATTTAAATTCATGTTCATACATTTCCAAAAACATTCACTTACATCAACAAGAAAAACAGAGCATGAACACCGTGAACATACAACCATTATTTTCTGTAATTATAAGAATTTCACTAATCTCTACTTAACTCAAAATATCACAATCTCAATACACCTTCTACTCATTCCTTAAATTCATAAATTCTTCATCTACTCCATACATCCCATTCATTCACCGAAACTATACTACTCAAGCTTTTTATGCATGTATATATATATATATTTACACCGTAAACATTATGAATTACTTACTTGATTCAACAAAGCCTTTGGGCACTGATAGTGTCTCAATTGCACAAAATCACAACTATTGTTTTAGTGTTATATCACAAAGAAGGTTTGGTGAGCAATGCTCTATGTGGTGAATAAGACAAAATGAAGAATAAACTCTAGAGACAAGTTTCCTTCCTAACTACGTGTTTTGCTATATCACCGATAGATGTCACACATGCATATAGACTATTTTCCTTCCTAACTGCGTGTTTTACTATATCACTGGCAGATGTCACACATGCATATAGGCTATTTGTCATCAACTTAATCAGTCCATATGTCTCTTAATTATTGGTCCATATGTCACACAACAATTGGTCCAGTTGTCATTCACTTACTAGTCCAAATGTACCCCAAATTTTTCAGAAATTTCTAAAATTCACCAAAAATTTTGAAATAATATTAACACTCTCCAAATAAATTTTTAGTTCAAAATAATTCACCAAAAATTTCAAAATACCTGAAATGTACAAAAATTGCCAAATTCCACAGTTTCCATTTATAAACCAATTTACCCGAAAATGTCAATGAATGCATGTACAATCATATGAATGTGAAAAATAAATGTGTATGTCACAATTAACTTATGCAAGACGTGCATTTTCCTAATTTCACATAAATTTTTCTTAATTTACTAATCTTGCCTTAACATGGGTATCGGAATGTTACAACTCTCCCCTCCTAACAAAAAATTGCGTCCTCAAAATTCTTACCTGAATGATCAAATAGGTAGGGGTACTGATTTCTCATGTGCTCCTCTGTTTCCCATGTGGCTTTTTCACTAGAATGATTCTTCCAAAGGACTTTCACCATTGGAATCACCCAGTTCCTCAATTGCTTATTCTAATAGCCAATTATCTTAACTAGTTCTTCTATATAGCTTAGATTACTAGAGACTTCAATCTCCTCAGTCGGTATCACATGAGTTGGATCCAACCGATATCGCCTAAGCATGCTTATATGAAACAGATTATGTATCTTATCTATTTTCGAAGGTAAGGCTAATTTATGAGACAATGGTCCAATTCTTTCAATTATCTCATAAGGACCAACATACCTCAGACTTAAGTTAACATTCTTGCCAAATCTCAGTACACCACGCCAAGGTGACACTTTCAGAAAGACTCTGTCACCAACTTGATACTCCATATCTCTCCTGTGCTAACCCACATAGCTTTTTTTATCTATCTTGTGCCATTTTAATTATGCTACGGATCAATTTTACCTTATCAACGGTATCCTGAATCAACAATGGGCCTTTAACAATTCTTAGACCCTCTTCATCCCAATATAAAGGCGAACGACACTTCCTGCCATACAATGCCTCTTTTGGAGCCATACCGATAATGTTGTGATACTAATTATTGTAAGAAAATTCAATCAAAGCCACATACTGATCCCATGCTCCTAAAACTCCAGAACACAAGCTATGAGCATATCCTCAATAGTCTTAATCGTCCTCTCACTCTGACCATCTGTATGAGGATGAAAGGCCGTACTGAAATTCAACTTGGTACCCAAAGCTGTCTATAAAATACCCCAAAATCTTGAGGTAAATCTAGAATCCCTGTCTAAAACAATGGACACTGGAATCCCATGTAACCTCACAACCTCGTTCACATATTGCTGAGCTAACTGATGCAGTGAAAGATTTTCTCTCACTGGCAAGAAATGAGCCAATTTGGTCAGTCTATCCACAATCACCCAAATGGCATCATGTTGCCTTGGAGTCCTCGGCAAACCCATAATGAAGTCCATCGTGATTCATTCCCATTTCCACTCCAGAATAGGTAACGAATGTAATTTCCCTACTGGAGCTTGATGCTCAGCCTTAACCTGCTGATAAGTTATGCAATTAGACACAAACTCTACTACTTGCTTTTTCATACCAAACCACCAGTAATGTTGTTTCAACGTGTTATACGTCTTGGTAGTACTAGGATGCATAGCATAAACTGCTAAATGTGCTTCCTCTAAATTCTCTATCTGCAAATTATCAATGTTGGGCACACATAGTCTTTGCTTTAACCTCAAAGTATAATCTCTCACTTCAAACTCAGAATCTGGACTCTCTTTCAAGTTCTTAATTAACTTCTCTAAATTTGGATCTCTTCTCTGAGCCTCTCTGATTCTTTTGACCAAAACAAGTCTCAACTTCAAGGTAGCTATCAATGTATCATTTTTTTCCAAATTTAATTCAACATTCAATGCTCTCAACTAAACTAGGCTCGGTAAGCTCAATAACTGTACTTGTGCCACAATGCTATTGATTTCCTACTCAATGCACTTGTGCCACACTGCTATATGATTTCCTACTCAATGCATCAGCTACAACATTAGCTTTGCCAGGATGATACTCAATTGTACAATCATAATCTTTTAGCAATTCTATCCACCTCCTCTGTCTCATATTTAACTCTTTCTGGCTCAACAGATATCTCAAACTTTTATGATTAGTAAATACCTGAAAGGTTCCACCATACAGGTAATGTCTCCAAAGCTTCAAGGCAAACACTACTGCAGCAAGTTCTAGATCATGAACTGGGTAATTAAATTTATGAGACCTCAACTGTCTCGATGCATATGCTATTACTTTACCATGCTGCTTTAGTACACATCCTAAATCCTGATGAGACGCATCACTGTACACAACATAACCTCCAGAACTAGACGGAAGAGCTAACACCGGTGTCGTAGTCAACCGATGCTTAAGCTCCTCAAAACTCCTTTGGCAATCATCACTCCATTTGAAAGGCACATTCTTTCTCAGAAGTTTTGTCAAAGGGGCTGAAATTAGTGAAAACCCCTTGACAAACTTTCTGTAATACCCAGCTAATCCAAGGAAACTCCGGATCTCAGACACATTTTTTGGAGCCTCCCACTTTATTACTGCTTCTATTTTCTTTTGGTCCACCTGAATGCCTTGTCCAGACACTATGTGACCCAAAAATACTTGATTAAGCCAAAATTCACACTTAGTGAACTTGGCATAAAGCTGTTTTTCTCTCATTATCTGGAGAACTAATCTCAGATGTGCAGCATGGTCCTCTCTACACTTCGAGTACACCAAAATGTCATCAATAAAAACAATTACAAAGTGATCTAAATAAGGTTGAAATACCTTATTCATCAAAGCCATAAAAGCCGCCAGAGCATTAGTCATTCCAAATGGCATTACTAGAAACTCGAAGCGCCCATATCTGTTCTAAATGCACTCTTGGGAACATCCGCCTTAGCTATCTTTAGCTGGTAATATTCCGATCTCAAGTCTAACTTTGTGAACACCTAATCTCCTTGTAACTAATCAAACAAATCATCAATCCTTGGCAATGGATATCTATTGTTAACTGTTATCCGATTCAACTGCCGGTAATCAATGCACAATCTCAGAGTTCCATCCTTCTTCTTTACAAACAGTACCGGAGCTCCCCAAGGTGACACACTAGGCCTGATGAAACCTCCTGCAACTGGGTTTTTAGTTCCTTCAGTTCAACAGGTACCATCCTATATGGAGGAATTGATATAGAAGCGGTACCTGGAACAATATCAATAGTGAACTCCGTCTCCCTTTCTGGGGGTAATCCTGGTAGTTCAGCTGGAAACACATCCGAAAATTCTCTAACAACTGGAATATCTTGAATGGTTTGTTCATTTCGAGTATCTACCACGTGGGCCAGATAAGCCTCACATCCACCTTGGATCAATCTCAAAGCACTCAGAAATTAAATTACTCGGGCTGGCACTGCCTGACTAACTCCTCAAAACACCACTCTTGGCTGATTAGGGGATTCAAGCACTACCTCCTTAGTATAACAATTCATCACTGCCCTATGAGCAGTGAGCCAGTCCATGCCTAAGATGAGGTCTATCTCTCTCAACTGCAATATGATCAAATCAGCTTCTAATTCTGCCTGATCAATCCGAATTATACACCTCTTACATATTTCACCAATCACTGTTGTGCTATCCACTGGAGTGCTCACTACTAACCCACATTTTAGTATCTCTCGCTCACAATGCAATCCAGATGCCAGATGCGGGGTGATGAATGAATAGGTAGATCCTGGATCTACCAGTGCATATGCTTCAAAATTAAAAACATTCAACACACCTGCTACCATGTCTGGAGAGTTCTGCGCCTCTTGTCTGGTAATGGCATAGACCCTGGCCTGAGATTGCGGCTGGTTGCTCCGCACCTCAGTCCTGACACTAGGTCCTGCCGACTGTGTTCTGCCTCGACCTTTGCCTCTCTGTGCAGGTCTACCAACTCTACTCTGTTGAACTGAAGTCTCAGTCATAGTTCTTCCTCTAGTTCTAGACTGGGACTCCGACATCTCAGGGCAATCTTTGATCTGATGCTCATATGAGCCACATGAAAAACATGCTCCTATTACCCGGCAACACTCACCACCATGCTTTTTACCATAATGCTCACATTCAGGCAATTGGTGCTACTGATCAGTAGACATCTGTCCTCTACCTCCCCCAGACTGAACAAATCTACCTCTTCCTCGAGATCCAAATTGTCTCGATCTAGACTGAAATCGAGTTGATCTGTTCTGACGTTTTCTGAAGCTTCTGCCAGAATCAGTCTGAGATTCTTCCTGCCTCTTTCCTTTACCCTCCTGTCTGCTCTCTGCCTAACCATCTTTCAACAATTGTTCAATTCTAATCGATGCCGCTCGGAGTTCTGTAAAACTGTTCAAGTTTGAAATGTTTATTCTCATTCTAATCTCCATGTTTAAGCCCTCCTCAAATAGTCTACATTTTTCTTCTTCAGTTAGGATTACTGCAGCTGCATATCTCATTAGTTCATTGAATTTGATCTCATATCCTGCTACTGTGAGTCTACCTTGCTTCAGGTCTAAAAATTCTTTCATTTTTCGATTCAAGTAAACCTTCGGCATGTAGTTCTCACGGAACACTCTCAAGAAATCCTCCCAGGTCAAACTACAAGGTCTGGTGGTGCTGCCCGGAACAGTTTTCCACCACTGATATGCTGGACCTTGCAAGAGTGAGACAGCATAATAGAATTTCTCATCAACCTCACAGTCCATTTGGTCGAACACTCTTTCAGTTCGCTCAAGCCACCCTTCTGCTTCAGCCGGGTCTGTACTTCCGTAGAAGTCCACAGCCCCTTGCTTCCTCAGCTTATCATATCTCCTTTCCCGCCTCACGGGAATTCTCGGAGGCATCCCAGCAAACTCAGGTACAGGAGACTCTACATTGGCTCCTACAGACTCCATGTCAGCTGACTCACTAATTGGATTTCCTATAGAAGGTGACCTATAACAAACAAAAGTGGTGATCACCGCCTAAATATCTCACTATTTATCATATTCAACTCATATTTGTCCCTAAAGATGCCAAATCATGCTCTGATACCACCAAGTGCAACATCCCACTACCATAAGGCAAATACCCGAATACCCGAAGGACATTCAAGTACATACCCTATGATAATGGTATGTTGGAGCAAAAGCAAATCCAACTTACACATGACATCATCTAACATACTCAAAGGTCACTAAATTTTAAAACCATTGATTGCATTCATTCACAATTCTTACACTGTTGCATCATACAAATATTTACAAAACCTTTTATAGGTTCTAACAAAACTACACAATAAATGCTACAGTACTTCTGGTGTCAACTGACAGACCTCTGAACCATGTCTTTATCCAAAAGATTTCTTAAGTCCTGACTAAAGAACTAGGTCTCTTATCTCGTACCTGAAAAGCCACGATGCAATTTTTTATGAGTTTTGTGAACTCAATGAGTGAACCATCATTGATGAGTTCACCGGATCATATACATATAATACACATTTTGCAGATACTCAATCAGATTATAAACACATTCCACACATAGCCTAGTATATCATAAGATCGCACAGTTCACATTGCTAAGCATAGCAAATAAATCACATCAATTCAACACTCATTCTAGCTTTGCAAATCAATCAATGAATTTCAATCTTGTAATGTTATATGTATGAGACTCACATTCGTTCTTATTGTTGTGACCGAGTTCCTATCACAAACTTATACAAATACTGGCCCATAGGGCTCAGTCAGAACAGAATCACGGAGCATAACCTTACGTGCAGAATCAGAAATCACGGAGCAAAGCTCTATGTGGAAGCGCTTCAAATTGGCTACTCAAGTCACAACGCCTTTATCTGAACATGCATTTTATGAAATGCATCAAATACATGTATGTCAGATATCACATGTGATGCTCAAACAAAGCTCATAATCATCGGACCTAAGTTCAGCATTCAACATTCGTTGAGGATTTACATAGCATTCAGAAATTCATATCAAATCAAAACACTTCCAATACATGCCCAACTATTAAACTCCTCGGACTTCAAGTTCGGAATTCAGGAACAATTCACAAATAACTCAGTAATATTAGAAGTTTAACAAATCACATCAATTCAAAACACATCAATCCTAGGAAATCATCTTGGTTGACTCACAGTACGCTTCAAAATGCTATTGCCTAGATGGTCCAGCAATATCTGACTGGCGTCCAATGAGTTCCTCTGTATCATACAAAACACATCTACAATTAACACATTTTTGGACAAATGTACAAAAATTCCTTAATGCATACGTACTTATAAAATATGCAAGATGCATGTTCAATGACAATTCCGAGGTACTTTATTGCGATCCTTATCAACAAATCATTCAGATATCAAAACTCTCATTAATACCATGTGTACCTATAATTTGGACCAAGATAAACCAATGCCAAAACTATTTCATAGCTTCATTGACCACTTCATATTTTTCTTCTAATACATATACAGGTCAACTTTGCATACTAAATCTGATAAGGTAATTGGAAAAATTAGGAAACACTTCCCTCTAAAAAGTTATTCTCCATTGTCTTAAGTTTCTATTGACACCAAAATCATTTAATTCGGTTCAGTAATTTGGAAGATATGCCTCAAACATTATCGCGTTGTTCATATACAAAAACAGTGTACTATGCACATCTTCTATCCAAAATTTGAATATCTTAAAGACTGAATCACAATTTGACTTTTCCACATGATTTTCAGTCCTATTTCTCTAGTTTACTCCAAATTAAAAATCATCTCATTTGGAATCCTACAGGTCCAAATATAATCAAAATACAGGAACATGTTCAGTAAAATATCCAGTTCATGCTCTTCCAACCGATACCCTTAATTTGATTAGATTAATCTTTTTCGAGTCAAAGCTATAATTTCTATGGAGAGATAGAGAAATGTGTTATGAATTCAATGCTTCAAAAATCAGGTCATTTGGAGGTTGGACGACAAAGTTATGGTTGAAAGAATCAAACAAAGTTCCGTCTACATAAGACGAAGCAGATAACAGACGAAGCAAAAAGCAGATGAAGCAGAAAGCAAACGAAACAAAAAGTAGACAAAGCAGAAAGCAGACGAAGCAAAGAACAAACGAAGCAGAAAGCAGACGAAGCAAAGAACAGACGAAGCAAAAAGCAAACGAAGCAGAAAGCAAACAAAGCAAAGAACAGACGAAGCAAAGAGCAGACGAATCAGAAAGCAGACGAAGCAAAGAATAGACGACGCAAAAAGCAGATAAAGCAGAGTCAACTTAAGACGAAGCAAAGTCAACTTAAGACCATGCAACTCTTAAGACGATATGACGTCATCACAAATGATACGTTTCTATAGACAATATGATGTCATCACAGACGATACGTTTCTATAGAAGATATGATGTCATCACAGACGATACGTCTTTACAGACGATACAGATGGTCAACTTAAGACGAAGCAGAAGTCAACCTAAGACGATACAGATGGTCAACTTAAGATGAAGCAGAAGTCAACCTAAGACGATACAGATGGTCAACTTAAGGCAAAGCAGAAGTCAACCTAAGACGATACTTCTTCATAGACGATACTATCTATACTCCTTAACTCAAAAACCTTTTTCTTAAACAACTCTAAGTTTTCATCAACTCACGTATAAACACCTATATATTCATACATATATGCATAATGAAGAAACAGAGCATGTTTCACCTTTCCAAGCTTTAATCTTCTACACTAACCCTATACACCATTTCAATGCTACTTCAATTCCAAGAACCATTTCCACTACATCTTATCACTAACAATCCATAAAAAACCAAATAACACCATATCCACAATTTTCATCCCCTTAACACAGTATTCAAGAATATAAATGTACGTAAATGCCATGATCATGAACTGACAATAAATTCATCAACTTTATTTCAAAAATCTACAACTCTAACAATTTTATTCATTACTTACTTGTTGAAGACTCCAAAAGCTTCAACTATCTTTAAGACCTAACTCCATACGAAATATGCAATCCTCTGTAAATATTAACCATCTTCTGGCTTTCCCTAAGGCAGAAGAAACAATTTACAAGGTGGGAATGATTTAGGAAAAGGGAAAAACACAAAAATCTCTTAGAAGGTGTTTGATGAAAAACTTTGTGTATTGGGAGGAAATTCAAAGAAGGTGATTATAAAGAAGTTATCTAGACAAAACTTAACCTTTCAACTCTCAGAGAATAGTAACCTACTTCTAGGAAAAGTACAACAAGCAACTTGACACTTGTCACTTTTCCTAAAGTCCAACTCTAACTAAGTTTCTTTTGAACTAAATGTCATTAATTCTATCTTTACAATCCAACTATCTCCAAATCTTCTTTTGATTTCTTTTCCCCTATTTTCTATAATTTTCCTCCGAAATTCATTCCCCAATTCACCGAAATTCACAAACACAATATTTCCACTAATCAATAATATTTCCAATATAGATGAATTCAAAATTCACTAAATTTCCAAAAATCCCAATTCAATTCATTTATACCTGAAATCATTTATGAATGCATGTACAATTATTTTCATATGCAACAACTTCACTATTCATGTGTATGTGTATGACATATTATGCATGAGCATGACAAATGCCTTTCTAAGCTCTCATTGATCACTCATGTTTACTATTCTAACCTTCCCGCAGGTAACGAGATGTTACAGTTATATCTCTTCCACCTTATATAGGGGACCTTGACAATGCCAATTATCATACCAAAAATATTTGCTTTCTCCATTCAGAATCCTGTGGAATACTTGATTTTGCATCCATTGCCTTATCTCTAGGATTTCCTTTAAAGTTCCAAACATTTCCTACCTTTGATTTAGTATCCAAATACTCTTATTCTTTATGAATACATTATATATCCATTTCACCCATAAATTCTCCCTTTTATAACATAACCACCATAAGTTCCTTGATGTACTTACCCTATTAATCATCTTTGCAGAGTGAATTCCTAGTCCCCCTGGTGCTTATGTCTACAAATTTTACTCCAACTTATCTTCGCTATGATTCTACCTTGGTTTGAACCATTCCATAAGAAATCTCTAAGTCTCCTGCCTACTTCCTTGAGGATACTTTTGTTTGAATTAACTAGAGCCCGCCTCCATAACTAAGGAACCTATTACTCCATTTGTTGATTCTTTTATAGATTGAGTCCAACAAAGGTTTACAATATGCTACATTGATTCTTCTTAGGGATATTGGTACCCCTGAGTACTTAAAGAGTATGTTCCCTTACTTTAATCCCATCTCTATAGCTTTCGAGGCTACTTCTTTACTTGAGTTGCATGATAAGTAGAAACAAATCTTCATTGGAATGCTTTTTTGGCTTAAAATATCTTGGAACTCCTCCATGGCTTACAAAACAATAGTAAGTCATCTGCAAAAGCTATATGTGTGAGTGTCATACCTTTACATTTGCCATGGAACTAAAATTCTCGGTGCCTCCTTATGTTACTTGCAAAGAGAGTTGACAAGACCTCTATGTAAAGTATAAAGAGGTAAGGGGATAGTGGGTCCACTTACCTTAGTCCTCTTCTTGCTTTGATCAGGTTTGTAGGTTCTCCATCCACCAAGATTAGCATAGAAGCAGTGGTTACACATTCCTCTACCCATTTTTTGAACATGGGAGTATAACCTATTGCCTCCAGTGCATTGAAAAGAAAATGCCAAAAATTGAGTCATAGGCCTTTACAAGGTCCATCTTTATAAGAAATCCAAATGTTATTAGAGAGTCAAACATGAATCTCCATTTTACTAAGTTAAAAGCCTCGTAAAATTCCACTTTTAAGGTATAACATTTATATCATTTTTCCATGATCATTCTTGAAGAATTCTTAAGTTAGTAGAAGATTTTCACTTATATTTATGCCTTCAATAAATGTTTCCTAGCTTAAGATAATAATGTGTTAGAGAATGACCTTAACTCTTAAAGTAAATACCTTACATATTGTTTTGTACAACATATTGTAGCAAGAAATTAATTTAAAATCATGGAAAGTTTAAGGGTTTTGGACCTTAGGTATAAGAAATATGATATTTTATTGAATGCTTTCAATAGCTCGCTTGAAGAGAAGAACTTCATAATTGCACTTAAGGCAATATCTCCTTTATAGCTTTAAGATAAATTAAAAGAAGAATGCATTCAACCCAGCTAGTCTTAAGGCTTTACTTCTATCAATGTTGAAAAAAGCTCTTTTTATATCAACTCTTATAAATGGCTTAATGAGAAACTCTACATAGTCATTGTTGACGAAATGAGGTATAAAAGATTTAATTTCATAAAGGCTTAAGATAGTACTTTTATAGCTCCCTAAAATGTTTTTGAAAAAATTAAAAGCTAAGATATCCATGTTTTCCTAATCCATAATGGATTTCTATATTGTTGTCTATAAGAAAAATGATATTATTGATGTTTTTTATGTTAAGAGTGGAGTTATGGAAGAACTTCATGTTTCCATCACCATCCCTGAACTATTGAATTATTTATCTCTGTCTTAGAAGGGATTTATGTGTATCTAATGTTTCCACATACCAATAAAGAGTAGGTTTTTCTTGTATCAGGGGACCCTTATCCCTAGGTTAGAGGAGAGTTTAGTTTAGAGAGCTAACAAATGGTTCTTAGAGGTCTCAATCATATACATAGTGTTATTACTAAAGCTTTTTTAATATTCTTAAGCTTTTGTTTGATTATAATTAGCCTTCTTATGCATTTTTAGGACTCAAATTTAATTATAATGGCATTAGCACCTATTGATACAATTGCATATATTTTAGGTACTTCATTAGATAATTGTTAAACTTAAAAGGATATTTCTTAATATTAGAGTAGGTGTTGATATGAACTTTAATTGGGGAATGGTCTAACTATATAGGTGAGTGAAAATGGCATATGCTCAAGGAGAAGGAAGAGAATCAGGTAGAGTAACTAATGTTATATACAACTTTTTTCTTAGTTGTAGGTTGCTTCCTACTTATTACTTCATATATATTGATGTCAATCGTATATGAAGTCCTTAATTCCAATCTTATATAAGCGTTTTTTTTAAATCATTTTTATCTTTGATCAAACACATACCATTTACTTCATGGACATAAAGAGTATTGTTGAAATTTCTAAGGACAGGACAAGGATTGGAAAAGGAATTAGCTTAAGGCTATAATGTAATTCCACCTTGGAAAGTCTAAATTGTATGCATAAATAAAAATATTAGTATCTAAGGTATTGGTTCTAATTAAGGTTACCTTCATGTGGGTAAATTGGTATGATATATGACTATTTTCAATTCAGACTTACTTGGGGTCAAACGTTACCAATATTCTTCCATTATAGTGGATGATTGAGTATCTTTTTCTCAAAATCATAGGCCTTACTTAAAGAAAGTGGTTTTTACTTTAGTCTTTAAAAGACCAAA
Source organism: Erythroxylum squamatum (assembly GCA_025629845.1). Lineage (NCBI taxonomy): Eukaryota > Viridiplantae > Streptophyta > Magnoliopsida > Malpighiales > Erythroxylaceae > Erythroxylum > Erythroxylum squamatum. Next base: position 8,125,597 of record JAOTBA010000002.1, read on the forward strand.
TAAGTGGACCTTCTATTGATTAGGAAGTCACCGAAGATTTGCTATTTATTAGGGCAATTTAGTCTTTTTAAATTTTTTGTAACTATGAACATTCAAAGGATTGGGGAGCAATCCCTTTCTTTTTTAGATTTCTACCTAATTTCCTTCTGATGATAATTAAAGTGATTTCTTTAGCTTATTCTAATATAGTGTCTATTAGAGTTGATTGTGACTCTATCATTCTCTCCTTGCCTTAAAAAGATGCGTTATGTTGCATAAGCTTGTTGAGAGTTTGGGAGTTGAGGGAAGTCTAATGTTAGATCTAATAACCAAGCTTTGAAAAACACCTCACTTAGAGTCTACACATCAAAGGTCAACTTATCTGGAGTCTCTACATCAAGGATCTCTATATCAACCATGTTTGGTTCCTTTATCATTTTTTTTAATCTCCTACTTGTCAAAAGGGGCTATAGTTTCTTTAGAATTCCCCTCAGCTAAAGTATCTTTAAGGTTGATCCCTATTAACTCATTATAACCATATATGATAAACTTCTCCTTGTTAGTTTCCAGGTTTTGGATGTAGTTATTTAATAAGGTTCCATTAGTCGGATATGGACATTTTAGACTCCATTAATCCCCTAACTTCATCTAGCCTTTTAAGATTCATCATTTTAGGTAACTCCATTTGCACATCCACCTCAAGGCAAACTTTGTCATAACATATCCTCTTTAGTTCATTATTTTTCTCGTATAAGCATTAAGGTTTGTTTATAGAACTAGTCAAATAGCTCAAACCAATGGTTAACCAATATTTTAAGAGAATTAGAACATAGGGATTTCCATTTATGTTCTAGGGACCTTGCTCCAATACTTTAATCATGTTAGTTTCATGAGTGAATTTGAATAAATAAAAATCCCCCTTTATGATAAAAGTTTTCTTAGGACCTAATCTGCCTTATTTTGATTCAGCCTACATTTGCATTTAGAAAAAATAAGGCCTTTAATCAAAGAAATATCCTAAAAGAAATGTTTCAGCAGCAATAGAGTAGTAGTAATAGAAGTAATAGAGGACCAGTAGTAGTAGTAAGAGGAAGAGGAGGATTAGTAGCAATAGTAGTAGAAGTAGCAGCAGTAGTAGTGGTGATAAGTAGTAGTAGTAGTATTTACAAGTTTAGGCAAACTCCAAGAGGAAAAATTTAAAAGAGGCCTCCCTTTTTTTCTCTTACAATCTCTTAGTACGATCTTCTTGCATCTTCTCACTAAAGTGTCTAGATGTCTCCTCTTAACATGTCCAAACCACCTAATCTTGTCTCTCTTAATTTTTCAATAATATTAGCTACTTTTAATATGTCCCTTACTATTACATTCCTAACCTTATCTCTTCTAATAAGGTTGCACATCTAATGGAGCGTCCTCATCTTCGTCACCATTAGCTTATGTCTATGCACTTGTTTGACGGGCCAACATTTTGCCCCATAGAGCATGGTCAACCATATCATTAAACAATAGAGTTTACCTTTAAGCTTAGTGGTATCTTCTTGTCACACAAAAATCCTGATACACTTCTCCATTTAAGCTACCATAATCTGATCCAGTGAATTATGCCTTTATCAATGTCTCTGCTACTTTGGATGATAGATCCTAGATATTTGAAATACTCCTTTTATGGTATAAGTTTTAAACCAATCTTTACCTCCACATCGGTATCAACCCTATGTTCTAAAAAGTTATATTCCACATGCTCAATCTTAGTCTTACTCAATCTAAAGCTCTTCGACTCTGACGCGTCCCTACAAATTAAAGTTCAAGCTTGGCATTGATTCTCTCTTTTGTCTTATCCACTAAAATAATGTCATCAGCAGACAACATATATTAAGGCACATCCTCTTGAATATTCTTGGTGAGCTCATTAATTACTATTGCAAGCAGAAAGAGGCTTAAAGAGGAGCCTTGGCTTAAGAAAAAAGGTAATTCAGATAAAAGTTTGAGTAGAGACTCAATTGTTTTAACATAGAACACGTGTTACTTTATGGATTAAATTAAGTCCTAAATCAGTAATAGTAACAATAGAAATGTGTAAAACAGTGAATCAATAATAAGATCTTGAGTAAGGCTCTTGACTGTTATAAAACCGAAACTAAAACTTAAGAATATTTGGGAGAGGAGAATTCTTCTTCATAGAAATTAGTATATCTT
>JAOTBA010000002.1:8160983-8171553 GCA_025629845.1 Erythroxylum squamatum
ATTTGGGAAGGATAGAGCCACAGGTGGAACATCTCAAGATCCGGAAGATGCTGAAGATCAGTTTGATGCGGAAGAAAATGAAAGTGGTCAACCAGAAGCTTCACCCATTCATGGTTCCCCATTGACTGAACCAGGACCAGCAGACACTCACACGCCAACAACAACCGTCCATGTTGGTGGGTCCGTCGCCTCTTCTTCCAACGCAGACGCGAGCCAACAAGGTTCAAAGAAACGGAAGATTAGGGACAATACACTGTTGGAAAGCATTGCTACAACACTTGCCCGTGCCGCTGAATGCAGTGCAAGGAGTGCAGAGCTCATTGCAGAAGTTATGGGGGGGAGACTGCAAACTCCCGAACAGCAAATTCCACAGCAACAAAATCCCCAGCCGCAAATTCCCCAGCTTGGTGACGAGCTTGAGCGGTTAGGTTTCTCCACTGAAGACATTGTTACGACAACAATGATCTTCGCGAGGAATGCTCATGCTGGGACTCTTTTCTGGGGGTTAAAAGCAGAACAAAAGCAGGCCTATGTGCGGAGACTCTTACGTGATTATGTCTGACTTTATGTATGGTTCTTAAATTTGTATGTTAATTTGTTTCGATTATATGGACATGTATAATGGTTACCATCCGTCGAACTTAACTTATTTGTTTTCGTACCAGATGATGTCTATTGATGAGATGATATAGTTGTGACTATGGTTGTTAGCATTTCTGTCAATGATCAATGGTTGGGTTTAACATTATTTCAGGGGAGACATGTTTCTGTACGTTCATGAATGGTTGTGATATGATACATTTGCAGGTACATCACTATGCCCAGATACAGCTTTTATGTTGTCTTCGTTGGACGACAGGTTGGAATATTCACTAATTGGGACGACGTGAAATTGCAAACTCAGGGCTTCCCAAACGCTAGATTCAAGGGGTATCGGACCTTGGAAGAAGCGGAAACTGCTTATGCCAGGGATCAACATGGGCGCAGTCGTCCAAACGACCAAATTCATCCTACCCCCACTGAACCGGCCAATGCACCCTCAGCAAACCCGCTCCCACCATCACTGCCAACAACGTCACAACCAATCGCAGTTGTCCCAACCGAACAACCAATCGCAGTTGCAACATTGGAGGCACAAATGGCCAGTACTCGTGACTTTTTACTAATTGCTGTTGGGGTCATTTTGGGAATCATCATTAAGGACATTCTAGATAAATTTTAAGGCTTCAATGTAATTAAAGCCATGAATGATGTTTATGTAAATTATTATGTATTTGAATTTCTTGGTTGTCAAACTTATTTGAACCTATTATGTAATGTTCAGATGTTTTATGTAATTTGTTTGTCCTAACTAATGTTTATTATTATAATCATAATAAGAAGAAGAAGATTAGTAATTGCGTTTAATTACAAACTAATAATAATTAGTTTAATTTATATAAACTAATAAAAAAAACGTAGCATTACAATTATTAGTAATACTAATAATTATTCTTGTTATTTGATTACATAATTTATCATAAATCTCACTAATAATAATAGGTATAATAATAATAATAATAATAATAATAATAATAATAATAATAATAGGTATAATATTAATGATAGGTATAATATTAATAATAATCTTAATAATAATATTAATAATAATAGGTATAATATTAATAATAATAATAATAATAATAATAATAATAATAATAATCATAATAGGTATAATATTAATAATAGGTATAATAATAATAATAATAATAATAATAATAATAATAATAATAATTAGAATAATTAGAAATATTATTACATGTCCAAGTGGGTAATAGCATAATTAAAAATTGTAATGTAAATAATTATACAATGATAAAATAATAAATGAATTACATCAACTCTTTTTATTATACTACAAGGGCATTTTTGTCATTAACACTGTTTTTTGTTCTGTCCCCTGCTAACCAAACACATTTCTGTCCTCAGGACAAAGACAACTATCTCTGTCCTGTCCACTGCAACCAAACATCTAACTGTCTTCAATTCTTGTTCTGTTCCGTCCTCTTCTGTTCCTTCTCGTCCTGTCTCTACATGTTGAAAACGCTAACCATACGGACTGTTATGTTCTCTGCTATTCTGACCCATTTTTCCAACTTAATATCGTAACCAAGAGAGAGTTGGTTTCATTGATCAAACTTCCTTTTATTTTTACTTTCTAGTCTGCAGCAAAACCTATAATTGTAATTTACATGCTCAATTTGGAAAATCTAATGGAGCTTTTGACGGTGTCGTGACGTGGGTTGGGTGTCCTAACAAAAGCCGTCTTGCCCGCTGCAAGGGGACGATTTCCAGGGGCTGTGGAACTGCGAGACATCTCATTATCGGCTGTCAAAATGTGGAAATTTTGTCTCCATGCGTTTCTCCTCAGTTCCCCATACCAAACTACATCTGTTAACTCTTATTAGGTAATATGTCAAGAATTGGACATTTGTGATGATAAGAATATATGTTTCCTCTTTTACTTTCTTCGATGAAATGTAGCCAGAACAGTTGCAAGTATACCATCAATTATAGGGAAAATATATACGGGCAACGAAATGGAACGCCAAATAAGATTATATGATTGAAAAGAAATATACAGATGCAACAAAGCAAATGCCTGAACCAAATGCCAAACTGGTTTTTTTCACACTAAGGAGGTTGGACATGAAATCTTGAGCAACGCAAGCACTAGGGGGGAGGTACTAAAGAACCCATTTTGCCGACCAGCGTTGACTACATCTACATGCAAAACTTTTACAACCTCTAATGTGTAATATTTGATCACGCGCAGCGAGAACGAACAATAAGCTATGATTATCAAATAAGCACAAGTTACTACGTATCTTTCTTGTAAAGTATACTCAACTGCTTTACAAGTTGGTTTTGGAAGCCTGTCAACCTAAGGAACAACTATTAGTACCAAAATTATACGTATCATGCTCTCTCGCATCTCTTAATGTTCACCGCACAGCTTTAGAGAATTTGTTTCCCTTGCATTGTTCAAGAAAACCTCATTAACTGATCCTCAGGTGAAAAACCAAAATAAGTAGAACTAAAATTTGTGAAAATATGCGTGTTAGAATTCTGGATACAGTAATCCTTCAGCTGCCATTAACCGCTTCGGTAGTTTCCTGTCATATGAATGTCTTAATGAGGTATATTAGATTATGATTTGGCTTTAAATGAGGGCAAGAAAGTGCTATATGACTATACCTGAACTTCTTGGAGAAGAATTTCAAGCTCAATCTTTATCTCTGAAAATGAAGGCCGCTTTTCAGGAGCTGCTTCCCAACATCTCTGCATTAACTCCACCAGCCTTGGGTTTGCATTTTCAGGAAGATCAGGCCTCAAACCCTAAAAACTAGAAACGTCAGGAATTCATAAGACTACAAAGGGATAACCATTCAGCCAGAGGAGCATTTGCCGTTTCAACTTTTCCAATTTCACATTTCGTTGAATCTAGATATATTTCATAAATTTTAATTGAGCCTGTTAATACACCATATCCTCCTAATTGAGGATTGCTTTGGTTTTCCAGTCCAAATGATAGATGTTTATTTAAATGTGGGTAATTTATATTTTCAAACATTCAAATGGCAAGGTATTAGCGCAAGATGTTTTTAGGAAACCCGTGAAGATGCATAGATGAAGTAAAAGTAAAGTTGTTAGCGAAAAGGAAACACATTGTCATTTACCTGAAACAAGATACCCAGATTCAACTTCAACCAAAACATGGTTACAGATAGGAAATATCTCGACATGTATAAATAATATGTAGAAATAGATGTGTGTCCAACCTGTCTCACTCCCAGGGCTGCTTGTAGTGGAGTCATTGTATCATACGGTACCTGCAAAACCAATGTAAAACTTAAGATTAAGAATTATCACCAAAGAAATTACCATTATACTTCTAAAGTTGAACTAAAACCCAAGTGTGCTCTTCAATTCAGAAAATACCTTGGCAGTCACCAGCTCCCAGAGCACAATAGCAAAACTGAATATATCTGCCTTCTGGTCATATGGTTGGTGGTTTATAACCTTGTGACAGTCCAATGCAGATCAAGCATTTGATACAAATCAAAATAAAAGGAAAGAACAAGAAAAGGATAAAAAGCATTGTTTGGGTAAGAATGTACTAAGGTTAACAGATTCATACCTCAGGTGCCATCCATCTGTATGTTCCAGTCTCTGCTGTCATCACTCCCTCACTCTGGAAGCGAGCAACTCCAAAATCTGCCACCTTGACAACCTTGAAACAATGTTCACATACTTTCAGTCATAGTGAAGCCATTATGATCCTGTTCATTATTGTTTTAATTTCACTAATAGTTCTAATAAAAAGCCAAAGAGTAACTGCAATCAATAACGAGCAGGCATTCTGTTAATAAGTTCATCCAAGGCAAATATTTTGAAATAACTCACATTGCGAGTGTCCATCAACAAATTTGCTGTCTTCAAATCTCTATGTATAATGTTATTTTGATGCAAATACTCCATCCCTTTGCAAACATCTATAGCAAACTTCAGCAACTGCGCCAGCTTCAGTACATTGTAGTTCTTATGCAAGTAATCATAGAGACTTCCTCCAGGCATGTACTCTGGAAGCATGAGCAGCACCAATACAGATAAAAGTTCAACAAAATGGAAAACTAAAACAAGGCAGACAAAATAACAGAACTAAATACACTTCCATCAAAAATTTATTCAAAGTTGACGGCACAATTCAACTTGGGGTCCTTAGAACAGGTACAAACATGAAGTGAGACCTCTTATTGCAGATATAATGTAAAAACATTTGAAACACATGCAGAAGTTTTTTTGTTCATTTCTGGGTAAGAAAATTTGAAAACTAGTTTGAACAAAAGGTGCTAAATTAATACTAGGTCAACCAAAATTTTAGGCACTTACCAATATCAGTTTAAGACGAGATGGAAATTAAATGCTGATAAATGATGGTGGAACTTGTTTCCACATTGCAGATTCGACAAAATTGTGAACAGAAAAGCGATAAATTGTATTTTTATGACATGACATTCCAAATTATTTAGCAGGATGTAGTTGGCAGAAACAAAAATCAGAGTCCAGCAAGATATTGAGCTATTAACTATGAAAATCAGAAAAAGATGTGGTGATAGAGAAGTGAATTTCCTATATCATGAAAAGCTCCAACTAGGTTACCAACTGAAAAATATGGAGGAATAAGTAATGATAAGTACATTGCCCCAATCTGACAATTAAATAAAAAATTAGGTACGAATGAGATCTATCAACAATTTACATCTATACTTTTCAAAAAAAAAACAATTTACATCTGAAGAGAATTGTACAGCACAGCCATCCCACATTCATGCCCATGAAAATGGTTCCTAAGAGACAAGCTACATTTCAAGCAACTAAGAAGTCCTCGTGTCAGATAACAAGCATAATTTATAAGAAAAAACAAGATCAAATCTTATACTCCAAATCAGAAACTTATCAACATTTGAAATCCTTTTCCTCAATAAATAATGTATCGCTCTTGTTGGCACTAAAAAATCTCCATAAAATATGTACTTGACCAACAGAGAAGTAGAAAATAAGATGAGTATCCCCCCCAGCCAGTTGTAAATTAAGGCATGTGGAAGAGTCAATCTTCAAATAAAAACAAAGAAAGAAAATTGAAAACGGTCCTTGAAAGAAACTGAATATGTCTCTACCAGTGAACCATAGATAAGTGCGATGGGGAACAGACTAATACCTAATAACGTTAAATATGTACCCAAAAACTACAAAAGCCAGGTAGGACATTCACTTGGGAAGCACTTAATAAGCAAAGATGTCCACAGTGTTTGCCCTAGCAAGGATTACAAGCACCTCCCTGTTAACCAAATGCGAGTTGATTCCCAACCAAAAGTAAAATATGATGACAAATTAGACCATGCACCTAATATTCTGTGTTCATTGTCAATTCGGACGTAATGGTTTCAATGACCATTAAAGGTATGAATAATGGAGGAAATATGTGAATCGTCACCAACTAAACGAAATCAGAATATGACTACTAAAAGAGCCCTTTCGATGTTAATTGGATAAAAGATGTGATGCAAATAAACAAAGTTGACAGTAAAGCTGTTGCATACCGGTAATTATACATAGATGTGGAGACTTAGTACAAGCACCAATGAAACGAACAACATTTTTATGCTGGACTTCCCTGCATCAAGAGAAGCAATCCAAAACAAAGCAGTTATTTGGACACTCATTTAAGCATGTTTAGCATAAGATTTACTACATATGTAAAAATAAAATGCTTAAAATTGTTAGAATTAAAAAGTTTAACTGGCAGAAAAAGTAATATAAACTCAGAAATGCACCACTTGATGTAACAATCAAATGTAAATAGTGCGAGATAGAACAGGAAGGCAGAATGTTCCAAGGGGCTTGAATGATCCTCTTCTAGATTATTTTATTTGTTCTAACAACTTATGCTTTATAGATGGCCAACAGCAACAAAAAGGATCATAAATAATCAGGAATCTGATAGAGTAAGGATAGGGAAATTCCAGCAACACAGACAATGTATAATGATAGTCTCTATAAAGCTATAGCTCTCCCAGCCAAAGGCCGTACAATAAGCTGAAATCAAGAATAAACGATAGTCCTTCATCATTTGCTAACTAACTTATATTCGCCACCTAGAGTACCCGTACCCCCAACACAATCATTCCCTTATTCTCCCGAACGGTTACACATGCATGCCAGCTCATCATTCTCTCCCCACCTCAGCGTTCTGCTTCTTCCTCCTATGATAAACCAATAACGGTTTCTGCCCATAGCTAACAGAATCTTCTTCCCAGCTGCTTGAATGTTTACCATGGATGCTTGCACAAGAGATGTTAACATTCATTAGCTAGAATTAGAACAAAGTAATGTATCAGTATATGTCAACTTAATACTCCCTCCTATCCAAAATAAAAGTTGTTTTAGATGGATTTTAATTATTCAAAATAAGTGTCGTTCGTGACTTTTCATGCACGTTTATAATTTTACTTCTAAAATTACCCTTTAATTTCTCTCACATCTAAATATAATAACTGGTTGTACATTGCTAAACTGTTATCTGACCTGTATAACTGGCTTTAAAGTCGGGATGCAAGTTGATAAGGATTATAATAGCTCATGAGAAAATAAAACTTCCATTTAAAAACTGAATTTTAATAGCAAGAAACATTGTTCAAGTAAAAAAAAAGCGCAACGTATTAACAGTTAATCACCTCAGTATTGCCACTTCTTGAGCAAACTCTTCTTCTTGAGTGGCATTTAAATGCTCAGATCTAAGAATTTTAATGGCGACATCTTGCCCCAGGTAAACACCACGATATCTTTATGTGAAAAAAGAAAAATTATGAACAGCAGAAAAAACAACATTGAAGAGAATCCATTTCAAGTTTGAAAAGGCTCACAAATCCCCACAAGACCCAGAAGCAATTCTGTCTCCTATCTTCAGTAGTCTCCTGTCGATTTCCCAGTTTCCAGATTTTGACTGCATTACCAACAATTTCTCTGTGGCTGACTGCGAATGAAAGGAACCAGACCATGACCCCTCCATTTCCATAAATGATAGTCAATAAAAACTACTGATGCAGGTAGAAAGGAGAAGCACTAAACCAAACGCAGATGCACCAGTTTAGATAAATGTTATAAATAACAATTTAAGCTTTTCATTTGATATTCTGGCCATAATTTTGTCGATAACCATCAACTTTAACTAAATGATGTCCATGGCAATAAAACTAGCAGACTCAAGAATCCAAGAACTCATAGAGGACGTTTAATCTACTAATGGAGGTTAGCAAGAAAGAGTACTCCTTCCACAATTGATCTCTTGTCCACCATAAACCATCAAGATGCCAAACTCATAAGTTTAAGATCAAAATAACATAACATTGTTAGTAAGAATATTCATTTCACATTGAATTAGGGGTAATGTTGATAGGATTCCTATCACAGAATAAAACCTCTCAAATTTTTGAATGATAATGTTTGGAATGCTCATGGAACTGGCAATGGAAGGAAACAGTCCCATAGCAGTGATAATTTGATATACCCCGCACTATAACCCAAATAAAATAATTATATGATTTGCAATGTGCAAACATAAACTTTCTAACAACAATATTATTCTGACTTCCACTTCTATAATACCAGTAGTGATTAACTAGGGAAAAAAACATCCAGTACTAAATTACATTTTAAAAGAAAGTATAAAAAATAACAGATAATCTTAGTAACATGAAAGGAAGGAAATAAAACGACAGCAAGAATGTAGATCAAAGGTATAGAAGGTCAGGAATATAAGTATAGTAAACATATAGAAGTTTTAGTTTCCAGTTTTATAAGGAAACATAATTGATAAAAAGAGAGGCAGGAGACAGGCTCTATCTCATGGATTTGACACCTAAAAATCAGTGATATTTTGCCAAGATGAAGGAAGACCACAATGGAAGGACTCACATGACCACGAAGAAATAAATAAGTGGAAAGGTAACAATTACGTATGGAAGGAAATTACAAACACCAACGGTTATGTCTTCTAGCCTTTGGAACGTATCTTAATAAATCAAATACATGATATATCAATTTAAACATTTGATCCAGGAACAATTTGGATTCACCAGGTTTCTCAGGTGCCATAGGTCAAGATGATCATTGGCATGTCAAAAACTCATCCGGTCCAAGTTACTAGCCAAAATGTGGGTTACTAGCCAAGCCACTCCAAGTTTCATAACAATAAAACTCACCTTTCCAGTGTATTTTCCAAATTCATCCTAAGATCAAACTGACAATTCTATATTTCAGATTTCTCGTTTTCTATGTCAACTATTTTACTGAAGGAACAAGAAAGTCATTGCAGCTTTATCAAGACCGAACAGAAGAATACAAGCAAGTCCCAATAGAAATAGAAGAAACTGGGAGTCGCATGAAAATTCTCTCTTTAGGGGATAACAATTCTATGACACCAGTTACAGGACATAGAAACAAGTTTAGTTTTCTCTGTTTTCGACTAAGTTAACTACAATTAAGTAGCATAACTAAAACAAAAGAGCATTGGAAAAAACACTCACCTCACTTCTAGCAATTGCTTTTCCCATAGCCTCATGCAAACCATCTGTATCCTGGGCACAACATTGCAAAGTCAGCAACATTTGGACTCAGCACAGATCCCTGTCATAAAGAAATATAATCCCAATGCTCCTTAATAACATAAGGAATCATTATTTTTACAATATACTACAGACTGTCATTGGCCAAAATGTATCACTCATCAAAAAAACATGGAGTAAGAATTATCATTAGGAGTACATTAATCATAAGAGAAATGTGAAACAACAGAAAACCCAAAACTTATGAACATACAACAAATACTTCCAGACGAAACCGTTTAAACAAATGATTATGAAAAAATTAACAAGTACCTCATCAGGCCATCCATCCACAACAAACACATCCAAAGAGTATCCATCAGTTGTTGAGAAAACATGTGCTTCACGGATGTTAAGTCCTATATCAGAAAGCAAAGCAGAAAGCTAGAAGCAAAAGACAGCAATGTCAGAAGAAAATTCACGGCTATAAATGCAAACTCACAAATATAATCAAAGCCTGGATGTCTCATTTAATTGTTTGCAACTTTCTAAACCTAGATTTTCCATGAGCATTTTATATTGCACCAAATATCCTCTTCATGCTCCGGTCAATCTTAACACAATATTTTCAGAATGCAATACAAATATTAACTAGGCACATAGAGATCATAAGATTTTTTTCCCCTTTTCCTTTCTTTTAAAAGATAGGCATAAAAGTCCATTGACAAACTAAAGTTGGAGAAGAAAGTTATAATAAGTCAAAGACTAATAAATTAGGTTATCAAGAATTGCATCTAACAAGTACATCCAAGCAGCCTCCCTAGTAGAATCAGCAATGCACTAAATGCAAGGACGTGGAATAGTAACAGAAATTAGCTGAGGGCCTCCTCCTATTGCTATAGGTCAAAGTGAGAAATAAAAGCAAAAATTAGAATAGTCAAATCAAAAGTTGATCTGTAATTCCATAATATCAGAATCAACTAATGAATTTAACTTATTGCAACAAACACAACGAAACTTAAAGTGCATTGGAACACTAAAACTAGCTGATATGGAAGATCTGCGATTGAAAATTCAGTTAACCAATATATTTAAGTTCATCAGATATCGACAAAAGGAAAATTGCCAGGAAAAAATACAAATTCAAACCATAGAAAACGAAGTAATACCTGACTCAGAAGTTTAGGCTTGTCAATTGTAGAAAATATTATTTCATGGATGGGAATGTGTACTGTCTCTTTCCTGCATTAAATTTCACAATATCAAAATTAAACCACTGAGTGACTCGATACCTATATAGCACGGACACGGCAAAATGAAGCCGTGTCCGTGTGTTGGACACCCATTGACACACGGTGGACACAGCTCGGACACGTCTGGAGACCGCTCGGACATTGCTTAATGGAATATATGCTCCATAGAAT
>JAOTBA010000002.1:8203127-8213986 GCA_025629845.1 Erythroxylum squamatum
CACGAAGCTGCTTTCCAAATATTTAGATAATGTCCATCAGACCAGTCAAATAAAAATAAATATGTGAAACCAGTGAGAAAAGACAAGCAAACCTTTGTTGTCGAAAACTCCAGGCCTAATGCAAAAAGAAGAAAAGTTACCCCTAATCAAGTTGTAGAACAAGGTATTTTGACTTTGGGTTTGATATGATAAAAACATTGTCTTGAAGAGGAAAGTTCCAGCACCACCAAATAGATGAGAATATGAACTAAAAATGAAAACAAAACCTATGACTGCCGATGTCATGAGGGAAAGCGAGTGGATGGCAAAGAGCATACCTTAAGCGTTCTGATGACTTATATACACCCATGATGGATATAATTGTCATTAAGTATATATACTAAGGACGAGTTGGGATGGACGACCACGCAATCCATCCCGTTCGTCCATTTTTCCATTTAATCTGACGGCTTATATCTGTTCACAGAATGCTGTGCCACGCATTCCATCCCGTTCGTCCATTTTATCTGGTCATTGAATGTTGTGCCTTTGTTAATCTATCCCGTTCGTCCATTTTATCTGGTCATTGAATGTTGTGCCACAAAGCTTTCTCTATTACTCTCCCTAGAGTTTCGCAATTACTCTGCCTCGAACAGTTCTGCAAAATTTTCTCTCTTTTTCCTTAGTTCTCCGCCCTTGCCTTCCTTTGGAAAGTTTTCTCTCTTCGTCGTCTTTTGTTTCTCTGCAGGTCTGGTAAGTTTTCATTTTTGCTTGATTTTGTTTTCCTTTTTGGCTTTGCGCTTTTCCCTTCGACTTTCATCCAGGTTTTATTGTTATTGTGTGTACAGATGGCCTACGGTTCTGTTCAACGCGGTTTCGTTCAACGCAGATGGTTAGAGTTTCTCTTTCGGCTTTGGTAAGTTTTAAGTTTCCTTTTTCCTTTTTCCTTTGTTTTGGTAAGTTTTTGTTTTTTCTTTTGTTTCTCTGCAGCTGTGATAAGTTTTCCTTTTTCCTTTATTTTTTGTCCTTTTTTTCTTTGTGTTGTTAAGTTCTCAGTTTTTTCTTTTGTTTCTCTGCAGGTGTTTCTCTGCAGGTGTTTCTCTTTTGACTTTGGTAAGTTTTCATTTTTTTCTTTTGTTTCTCTACAGCTGTGATAAGTTTTCCTTTTTCTTTTTTCCTTTATTTGTTGTCCTTTTTTTCGTTGTGTTGTTAAGTTCTCGGTTTTTTCTTTTGTTTCTGTGCAGGAATTGCAGTTTCTCTCCGGCAGGTGTTTCTCTTTCGACTTTGGTAAATTTTCGTTTTTCCTTTTGTTTTTCTGCAGCTGTGATAAGTTTTCCTTTTTCCTTTATTTGTTGTCCTTTTTTTTGTCCTTTTTGTCGTTGTGTTGTTAAGTTCTCGATTTTTTCTTTTATTTCTCTACAGGCGTTGCAGTTTCTCTCCGGCAGGTGTGGTCTTGAGTTTCTCTTTCATTTTTTCTTTTGTTCCTCTGCAGCTGTGATAAGTTTTCCTTTTTCTTTTTTCCTTTATTGTTTTTTCTTTTGTTTCTCTGCAGCTGTTGTAGTTTCTCTCCGGCAGGTGTGGTATAGCCTGCGGTTTTGTTCAACACACATGGCCTTCGGTTTTGTTTTCGAGTTTTGCTTTCTACTTTGGTAAGTTTTCATTTTTTCTTTTGTTTCTCTGTAGCTATGATAAGTTTTCCTTTATCGTTTTTCTTTGTTTCTCTGCAGCTGTTGTGAGTTTTTGTTTTTCGTTAAGCGTGGATGGCCTAAACTTCTCCTTTCATCCAGGTTTTATTGTGAGTACAGATGCCCTGCGGTAACGCGTTGATCAAGACCACGATAACATCTTGGAACAATTTTGCTATTTTCAAGCGATGCCATAATGCCATTCTGATTCATCCTGCGGATATAAAAGATGATATTGAAGCGGTTGAATTCTATAACTCGGACCTGAGTGAGTGTGGACTTGGATATGAGGATAAAAACGCATTGATTAAGACCAGGAAAACATCTGAGAACAATTTCGTTATTTTCAAGCGATGGAATATGTTTAAGACTTCGAAAGAACCTAGCATAAGGGTTATGTTGAAGATTTGTCATAATAAGCTTAATAGAAGAAACGCTTTCTACATTCAACCGCGTCGTCTTAGTTTTCGCATCGAATTACGTTTGTCTGTGTACTTCGTGTTACTTTTAATAATTATCTTAATAAAAGAAAGGCTTTTCTGCATTCAACCACTTCATCTTAGTTTTCCCTTCTTAGCTTTACTTTCGTCTTACTTGTCTTTCTTAGCTTTTGCTTCGTCTTACTTTTGACTGCCTGCTATTCCGGTTCGTCTTAGTTTTCGCATCGTCTTACGTTTGTCTGTGTACTTCGTCTTACTTTTTATAATTATCTTAATAAAAGAAACGTTTTTCTGCATCATCTTAATTATATTTTTCCCTCGCTGAAGGTATCTTTGTCCGATTATTTGATAATATATAATCATGTTATATAAAGAAGTCGCTCCCGTCCATTTGCGCCAAGGTTATAAGAAATATATATATTACTGAGACCGACCACTGAAAGCGAAAGTGAGACGCAAGAACAACTGAAAGTAAGACGAAGTAAAAGTTAAACTAAGACGAAGCGGAAAGAGAAAAGGCCAAAATAACACGAAGCGGTCTCATGTTCATTTCTACTTCCGTCTTACTTTCGTTGTCATTATTTTGTATTCATCAAAACTATTGCATCTAAAGTCATTTCGACTTAACATTATTATCATTTGCGCCGAGATTATAAGAAATATATATATTACTGAGACCGACCACCGAAAGCAAAAGTGAGACGCAAGAACAACTGAAAGTAAAACGAACCAAAAGTTTAACTGAGACGAAGCGGAAAGAGAAAAAGCCAAAATAACACGAAGCGGTCTCATGCTCGTTTCTACTTCCGTCTTACTTTCGTTGTCATTATTTCGTATTAATCAAAACTATTGCATCTAATGTCATTTCGGCTTAACATTATTATCATTATGATTATTCAACTTATTTCGTATATTAATGTTTATTATTATTATTATTGTCAAAAAAAATTTACATCTGATCGGAATAATACTATTTACATAAACATATAAAAATGCAAACCTTGTTATAGTTTTGCGCTTCCGTCTGCTTTTGGTTTTGAGCTTCCGTCTGCTTTTTAGTTTTGCGCTTCCCTCTGCTTTTCTTCCATCTTACTTTCTATTAACGCCTCGCGTCTCACTTTCCATCGTCTGATTTACGTTTGTGCTTCCGTCTGTCTTTTTATCGTCTGACAATTGCTTTGTAGTTCCGTCTGATTTTTATTTGTTCTTTCCGTCTCATATGCTTCTGCTCCTGTCTTACTTTCTTTTTTGATTATTATTTGTTCTTGATCATAATCATTTACGTAAAGTCATTTTCACTTAACAATCTCTCCCTTTTTTATGATAACAAATATTAGTTAGAAAGTATTATAGAATTTTGTACACTGAAAAAACAAATTATACACTGGAAACAGAATTGCTTTTACTACTCTTTTGCTTCTTGAACTCTTCTTCTTTTTCTTTTCTGTTCTCTGTTCTTTCTTCCCCTATGAAAGAATTACAAGATTTCTGACATCATTTCCTTCATTTCTTTCACTTCTGTGTTGATTGCCTTGAGATCTTGCCGTATACGAACAATTTCCTCTGTTAAGTCACTTGATGAAGGAGGTGGACTATCATCCTTCTGCTGTTCTTCTTAATAGGCAATAGTAGTGGTGTATGCATCAAAAGATAGAACCAGTGCTTCATTTATAACAAGGGTAGGAGGTTGAACAAGTAGGTTCAATTATGGGAGATTTACATCATCAGGGCTAGGTAGTAGTAGGAGTTGTCTTCCAAGCAGGTGTAGTATACTTCCAATTGAAGATATAGGACATAGTGGCCTAATGTGCATAATCAGCTGCACAAAGGTCTCGGTTAAGTACCAAATCTCTCCAATCTTAACACGTCTACGCTTCCCCTTGGTAAGTTTTCCAACTACCAAACAAGGTTCATTTGTGGTAGTTCGACTACCGCTACTTCCTGGTTCGTCTAAAATGTGGTGGGAAATAAAGGTTCCCTTTGACTGTGCTGCATAGCATAGTTCATCTATGCGTTGTACTTCCTCTTCAATCTGATCCTGTGTAAGATCATTTGCTAAACCCTCTGGGTACAATTTCTTCTTCCCTTTATCATCATTGCGTACAATGTAAGGCCTTGGTTGGAAGTCAGGCACACACTTGATCACAGTTTTCTTTGTGATTGGTAGAATAGTATATTTTTGTGTTGACATCTGTGTAGTGTAAGGTTTCGTTGTTTCATCTTTCAGAAACCTATACATACTCTTTTCATCATCATTCAACAGATGCATTGTACTACTATTTACCAAAATTGTTTGTAATTGTGCCTTCATTGACCTTTTTGGGGAATCTTTGATTATTATCGAAGTGCTACTCCTTACAGGTTGAACTTTTTCAATAACCTTGATTCTCAAATCTTCTTTTCTCAAAGATTGAGAGGTATTGATTTGTACTGGGGTGCGTTCTACTGTCTTCTTCTTCTGAACAGTAGTGGGAGTGCTCTTCCTCTGACTAATTTTCTGTTTTTTCTCTGCTTCGATCAGTCTTGGAGTCTGCTGAGCTGTTTTAGTTGAATCTTCTTTCAAGATTGAGACTAAAGATTTGGTAGCCTCAGGTACTCTAGTCTCGGAGTCTTCTCCATGGTTCAGCTCTCTAGATTTCTTCTCCTCTTGCTGACGTAACGCTCGAATTCTGGCTGACCTTTTTCTTTGCTTTGGTATATCTGCTAGAAGTGTTTCCCCTTTTCTTTTCAAGGATCCCTTCTCTATATACTGCACCTAGCTTGCTTCTCTGTGAGAAATCAATTTCTCATTTATCGATTCCTATGATGATTTCACTCCTTCAATCATGGCTATTTTCTTACCGAGTTGAGATTTTAATCTTGCTATTTTCTTAGAATCTGCTTCTTCTTTGTCCAAATTCTTCAGACCCATTTTTCCAATGGTCGCAGAATTGATAGTGCTTTTGACAGTCATCTCCGTTCTGATTCCTCTATCTAGAAGAACTCCTGAATCTCTGAATATCCTCGTCAACAACATCGCATATGGTTGAATATTTAATTCCTTGTTCGTCTTCACCATGTAGTGGAAAATAAGGAATGGTAAATCAACAGGTTATCGATTAAATAGATGGAATAGGCATTGTTCATCTAAGGTTGTCACCAGATGCCTTGATCCTGTTATTGGTAGAATACAGTGGCAAAGAATGGAATGCAAGACTCCGCTTTTGGCACAAAACTGGATGCCTTCTTCTCCTTAGGATCATTGTTTCCATACAACTGTCGATTAATTTCATTTTCCTTTACATTAGCCTGCGTCATCCATCTCGGTTTGCTTGTGAGCTTTTCTCCAGCAGATGGACATTCTCTGACCTTCTCGATCAGCTTCATTGTGACTATAATAGATAGTTTATCTACTGTCGATACAATAGTATTGTCTACCATTGTCATATTCTTCCAGAAATTGTAAACTTAATTCTGAAACACGGTCTCTTTAACTTGGAAAAATTTTCTCCACCCGGCTGCGATAATCTCTAGTTCAAAGTCTATGTTGTCCTTCTTCAAAGACTCAAAATCTACAAGTCTTCCGTAAATCATCGATTGCTCCATTTGCTTATTTGATTGGTAAAGGATTGAATGCATAGATTTTTTCTCCCGGTTACTGAGGTTGAGAGAGATAAGTAGTGAGATCTTTTAGGTCGATATTCAAGAGCGTTCTAGAATAGGTAGTGTTCTCAACACTAAGACAAATTTTTCCTTCCAAAACTTTCCTGTGATAAAAGTTACCAGCTGTAACTCACTGTTACTGACACCGTTAACTCGCACGACCTTTTAAGTGGGTTGCGTCGTGTTAGACTGTTGGTCATATAACATAATCATGTTGAGGTTGCGTGTGATTTCTTTAAACCGTTCTTCACTCTAAGACGAAGGGTGCAGACAAAAGTAAAAGGAAGCGACGGTAAATATTATAATTCCTATCACATATATGTATATAATATATATATATACAGATATAACTACCAGATCGAATGTTTTTTTGCTCACACTCTCAATCCCAGTGCATTTAATAAAAATTGAAACGGGTAAGAAAAATTTTTTTAGTCACATTAAATTTTTAAGATGGCTTAATCTATAAGGTTTTTAATTTGTAAAGTTGTTAATTTTTATCAAATGATGACTGGTACATTAAATAGGTTAAAGAGAAGTGGATCTGTAAGCTATATAACCTGTAAAGTAAAGATACCGATTGAAACGGGGAGAAAAAATATGGAACGATCGAAAATCACATCTGTCTCCAATTTGTTTACTCTAAGAAGGGTGACGCAATTTATAAATGAAATTTAATGCGACCTGGAAATGACATCAAGGGGATGGCGGTTCGTTTCGGAGTTGTTTCTTGGGATAAGGATGAGTGAATTCATTTTAAATATGAAGTGCAGAGACAAAAGTGAGACGAAGCGGAGAAGCAAAAATAAGACGAAGCGCGAAGAGAAAAATTAGACGAAGCGCCGATACAAAAGGATTGTTACCTGTAAGATTGTTGCATGCCCTCACCAATACCTCTAATCGAGTTCAGCGTCAAGCGCGAAGAGAAAAATCAGACGAAGCGCCGATACAAAAGCATCCCGCTTAACTCGATTGTTACATGTGAGATTGTTGGATGGGCTCACGAATACCTCTAATCAAGTTCAGCGTCAATGACTTCAATTGAATGAGTTCGCATTGATTTGTAATTAGAATTTTAAACATAATTACCGTGTAATTTGTAAAATGCCTAACTTTATCCGTGTAATGTTTTTATTAATAATATTATTAATAATTTCTTTAATAATAATTAATGTAATGAATAAATGATAATAATATAAATGCACGTGTTGACGTTCATTTAATCCAACAATTTATATGTAAAAGCCTTAGATAATTATTAAAACTAAGACAAAGTACATAGACAAACATAAGACGAGGCGAAAACTAAGACGAAGCGGAAAGTAAGACCATAATCGGAAATTGATTTAGCTGTTGTGCAACTTCATTAATTAATCATTCATCCCACTCTTCCATTTAATCGGACGACTTATATCTGTTCATTGAATATTGTGCCTTTATTATTACTTTCTGTTCATTGAATGTTGTGCCCGTCGATCCATCCCGATCGTCCGTTTAATCTGACAACTTATATGTGCTCGTTGAATGTTGTGTCTTTATTATTACTCTCCCTCTTCCATTCATTCATTCTCTTTACCTAGAGTTCTGCAAAGCTTTCTCTCTCTTCCTTTACCTCTCTGCCCTTGCCTTCCTCTGCAGCTCTCCGCCGTCGAGGTGCTCTGCCTCTACGGATGGCCTGCGGTTTATTTCCAACTGTGGTAAGTTTACCTTTTTTATTTCTTTGCAGGTGTGTTTTTGTTTCCCTTTTTGGCTTTGCATTTTTTCCTTCGGCTTTCATCCACCTTTTTTTATGCACAGATGGCCTACGGTTTTGTTCAACACAGATGGTTGGAGTATCTCTTTCGGCTTTCGTAAGTTTTCATTTTTGCTTTTGTTTCTCTGCAGCTGTGATAAGTTTTCCTTTTTCCTTTATCCTTTATTTTTTGTCCTTTTTGTCTTTCTCTTGTTAAGTTCTCGTTTTTTCTTTTGTTTCTCTGCAGGTGTTGTAGTTTCTCTCCAACAGGTGTTTCTCTTTCGAGTTTGGTAAGTTTTCGTTTTTTCTTT
Source organism: Erythroxylum squamatum (assembly GCA_025629845.1). Classification (NCBI taxonomy): domain Eukaryota; kingdom Viridiplantae; phylum Streptophyta; class Magnoliopsida; order Malpighiales; family Erythroxylaceae; genus Erythroxylum; species Erythroxylum squamatum. The sequence goes on from JAOTBA010000002.1 coordinate 8,210,917, forward strand.
TGTTTCTCTACAGCTGTGATAAGTTTTCCTTTTTCCTTTTTCCTTTATTTTTTGTCCTTTTTGTCTTTATGTTGTTAAGTTCTCGGTTTTTTCTTTTGTTTCTCTGCAGGTGTTTCAGTTTCTCTCCGGCAGGTGTTTCTCTTTCGGCTTCGATTTCTCTCCGGCAGGTATTGTTTTTTGTTTTGTTTCTTTGCAGCTGTGATAAGTTTTCCTTTTTCCTTTTTCCTTTATTTTGTCCTTTTTTGTCTTTGTGTTGTTAAGTTCTTTTTTCTTTTGTTTTCCTGCAAGTGTTGTAGTTTCTCTTCAACACGCTTGTTGGAGGCGCGGGAGGAAATGAGAAACAAAAACAACACCTTCCCTTCTTGTTGGCCCTCTGCTTCGAAAGCACCCAGCATAAAGGTTATGTTGAAGATTTGCCATAATGAGCTTAATAGAAGAAACGCTTTTCTGCATTCAACCGCTTCGTCTTACTTTCCGCTTCCTCTTAGTTTTCGCATCGTCTTACGTTTGTCTGTGTACTTTGTCCTACTTGTAATAATTATCTTAATAAAAGAAACGTTTTACTGCATTCAACGGCTTCGTCTTACTTTCCACTTCTTAGTTTTCCCTTCGTCTTACTTTTGTCTTTCTTAGCTTTTACTTCGTCTTACTTTTATCTCTGCACTATTTTTACATTTCAATTAAATGATTAATGAATTCGGTATATTATAATCCTTAAAATCATTATTAAATGCAAACTTTGTTGGAGGTTGAATTTGGAAAGGCCTATTTTATATTAAGCTAATTGTCATATCGATTAATTAATGAAGTTGCACAACAGCTAAATCAATTTCCGATTATTGTCTTACTTTCCAGTTCGTCTTAGTTTTCGCCTCGTCTTACATTTGTCTGTGTACTTTGTCTTAGTTTTAATAATTATCTTAATATAAGCAAGGCTTTTCTACATTAAAATTAATTAATTAAGTTGCACAACAGCTAAATCAATTTCTGATTATTATTATTGTTAGCATTAAATTCGTTCAACCGCTTTGTCTTAGTTTCCACTTCTTAGCATTGCCATCGTCTTACTTTTCTGTTTCTTAACTTTTGCTTCGTCTCACTTTTGTCTGTCCGCTATAATGTGCAAAAGCCTATGTTACATTAAGCTAATTATCATATCAATTAATTAATTAAGATGCACAACAGCTGAATCAATTTCTGATTATTATTATTGTTATGATTAAATTCGTTCAACCGCTTCGTCTTAGTTTCCACTTGTTAGCTTTGCCTTCGTCTTACTTTTATCTTTCTTAGCTTTTGCTTCGTCTTACTTTTGCCTGTGAGCTATTTTTACTGCTCCGGTTGCTGGAACGTTTTTCTACATTGAACCCCTTCGTCGTAGTTTCCACATCGTCTTACTTTTGTCTTTCTTAGCTTTTGCTTCGTCTTATTTTTGTCTGTGCATTATTTTTACTTCTACGGTTTGTCTGTCTTTTGTCTTTCCATTTCATCTTACTTTTGTCAACCTACAGCAAGGTTTACATTTAATAATGATTTTATATAAAATCTCCCGCTTTTTGGTGATGACAAATAATCATAGTTGTTATGATTAAATTCATTATTATTAATTACAATCCTTGCTTGACTTGCCTTTGGCTGCTTCACCTCATTTTGGCTACCGCTGCTTCGTCTTAGCTTTCTTCAACCGTATCAAATTATTATTGTTATTATTCAAATCGTCATTATTACCTGGAAACCTTGCTCGAGCGCTTTTCTACATTCAACCGGTTCCTCTTAGTTTCTGTTTTGTCTTAGTTTCGACTTTGTCTTAGCTTTCCCTTGGTCTTACTTTTGTCTTTCTTTCGGTATATTATAATCATTAAAATCGTTATTAAATGCAAACCTTGTTGGACATTGAATTTATAAAAGCCTATCTTATATTAAGCTAATTATCGTATCAATTCATTAATTAAGTTGTACAACAGCTAAATCAATTTCTAATTCTTATTATTGTTATGATTGAATTCGTTATTATTAATTGAAAACCTTGCTTGAACTTGCCTTTGTATTAGTAAGAAAGAAAAGTGTTACAAAGAATGATGTACAAATTTCTTCTTCTTTCTCGTCTCTCCTTTCTCCTTTCTCACCTTATTTGTTATTGATTAAAGATTAATTAGGACCGAAGATGTTTCAAAATTTCTGACATCATTGCCTCCATTCCCTTCACTTTTATGCTGAGTGACTTCAAGTCTTGTCGTATTTGAACCATTTCCTCTCGTAAGTCACTTAATGAAGTAGGTCGATCATCATCCTTCTGTTGTTCTTCTTCGCAGGCAATAGTGGTGCTATATGCATCCGAAGACAGAACAACTGCTTCACTTATAACAAAGGGAAGAGGTTGAACAGATAAGTTCAGCTCTGGGAGATTTAGATCATCAGGGGTAGGTAGTCGCGGGACTTGTCTACCGAGTAGATGTAAAACTTCTCCGATTGAAGATATAGAACATAGCGGCCTGATGCGCATAATCAGATCCACAAGGGTCTCGATTACGTACCTGATATCTCTAATCCTTACGGATCTGCACTTCCCTTTTATGAGTTTTCCACCCACCACAAAAGGTTCTTCAGTGGTAGGTCGACTAAAACTACTTCCTGGATCTTTTGAAATGTGGTGAGAAACATTACTTGCTTTCATGTGTGCTGCATAGCATGCTTCATCTATGTTCCGCACTTCAGCTTCAATCTCATCTTCTCTAAGATCATTTGTTAACCCCTCTAGGTACAGTTTCTTCTTCTCCTTATCATCATTGCGAACAATGTAAGGCTTCGGTTGAAAATTAGGCTCAACCTTGATCATAGTTGTCTTTGTGATTGGAAAAATAGTATACCTCTGCCTTGTCATTTCTATGGGGTATGGTTTGGTTGCTTGATCCCTCAAAAAACGATACATACTTATCTCATGATCATTGATCGCGGCTCGTCGTTCGATCCTAAAATCGATCCTTGCAAACTGGTCAAAAATAATAAATACCAAGGATTGCAGCACAGGATGCAACCTCGGGTCGTCTCTCTTAATCGGAACCTAGTGAAA
>JAOTBA010000002.1:8248299-8264649 GCA_025629845.1 Erythroxylum squamatum
TTGTGTATAACTTTCCAATTCGAAAAAGGTTTTGCAAAAGAGATTGTTCAAAGTGTAATATGTTTTGTTTTTGGAATGGGCCCTAGTGATTAACGAAATTCTGATATTAGAAAAATGTTGATAACTCTTGTAAATGAAAATGTTTCTGAATAAAGTGGGCCCAAATTCGATTACTGACTTTCGCGTACGCTTGAAAAAATAATTTTATACTGAGTTTTTGACTGACTAAGTGATCTAGCACGTCACCCTCGCGGGGCACGGACTCGGATATTACCCATCGATGTCGGGTTCGGGTCTTGCAGGAGTGGAGTGCTACATGCAGCAAGCCAATAAGAAATAATAGATTCATAAGTGTAATATTTGTAAATTTGCCTCGTTGATTTCACATCTGCCTTTTGAAGATGACAACTTATTTTTCTTCAATTCAACAAATGATGAAACCCATCACATGAGATGCATCTTGAAGCAATATGAATATGAATTGAGTCAAAACATTAATTTTCAAAATGTAAGTACTTTTTTAGCTCTAATGTGCTATCTTGTTATATAGATTATATTTCATCCATTTTTAGTGTATTTGGAACCTTTTTGACTGAAAACTTTTTGGTCTCCCTTCTTTTACTGAAGGATGCAACAAGGTTATTTTTCCATAGTTGAAGGAGATAGAATGGAACTAAGTAGCATCTTGAAGAACCATATTCATTTATGAGATAGGAAAAGATATGCTTCTTAAATATGTAATTCAAACAATGTTGTAGAATATTTCTGTATTTGTATTTATAGTGTAGAATATTTCTGTATTTAAATATGTAATTCAAATAATGTTGTATTTGTATCTAATGTAGGCCGCTGTTGTATCAGCTCAAGAGAGAGATTAGTTCGATTTCACAAGGGGATTTATCTGTTTCCAGGTATTTTACTAAACTCAAAAGGTTGTAGGATGAACTGAATTGTCTGGCTCCCATCCCTCAGTGTTCAAGCGGAGCCCTAAAACAATGTTCATGTGGATCCCTTAAACAGTTTGTTGAGTTTGGGGATAATGATCGATTAGTACAATTTCTTATGGGATTGAATGAAGAATATGATGCAATTAGGAGTCAGAAACTTATGATGGAACCTTTGCCTCATGTAGATAGGGCTTATTTGATAGTTATTAGGGTTGAAAAACAACGGGAGGTTAACATTTCTTTTGATGATAATACAACTAGTGCTATGATGGTGCGTAATTCTGGTAGCAATAGTGCAAAAGGGGTCGGTAGAGGTGTTTCTAAGAAACAGATGAATAATGAGGACATGTTTTTGTGATTTTTGTAAGATGAAGAGATGTAAAAGAGATACCTGTTTCAAGATTCATAGGTATCCAGATTGGTATAAGGGTTCAAAAGATAAAAAAAGGAGGGGATATGAATAAGGAGTTTATGGATATGAGTAATTCACCTTTGGATTACTCAATATAGAAGGGTACAAAGGAACCAGTTTGGAAATAAGACATGGCAGCGATGATTCAACAAGGAATTGTGAGTTTTATGAAAGGTCAAGGAAAGCAGATTCAGATGAAAGACAAGGGAGGAGATGTCATCAACTTTGCACACTACAACGACTTTGCAGGTAGCATTCTCAATCATTCTTTTAGCTCAGTTAGTTTAATTGAACGTGGTTCTTGGATAATAGACACAGGTGCTTCAAATCATATGTGCCATGATCTTAGTTTGTTTAATAAACCTAAACCTGTTGCTAAATATACCCCTGTTCACCTATCAGATGGCACAGTTAAGACAATGGATTTCACAGGGGATATTATTCTTCGTGATAATCTTTGCCTGTCATCCTCTTTGCATATACCTTCGTTCAAATATAACCTACTTTCTGTGAACAAACTAGCTTGTCAATCTCCTACCAAATTTACCTTTTATGCAACCTTTTGTGTTTTGCAGGACCTTGTGACTGATGAGGTCTTAGCAGTTGGAAAGGTAATTACAGGACTCTATGTTCTTGACAAATATTCTTTTCATAAAAATACCATTTTATCTTACACCACACATTTAGATAATAGTATCAATGAGCCAATACAATGTCAGAGTGTTGTTGTTGATGGTTTTTGGCATCAAAGATTGGGTCATCCATCCCTCACTGTAATGAAACAGTTGTAAGATTCCTTCAATAATATGAATTTTTCTGAACAACCGTGTGATATATGTCATTTCTCAAAACAAACCAGACTTCCTTTTCCTAAAAGCAGTATTAGTACATTTGCATATTTTGAACTGTTGCATATGGATTGTTGGGGTCCTTATAAGCAGGGGTCAGTTAGTAGAGCTCACTACATTTTCATCATAGTAGATGATTTTTCTAGAACAACCTGGACCTATTTACTCAAACACAAAAGCCAGAGCTTTACCTTCTTAGAAAAATTCCTTAAACATGTTAGAAATCAATTTCATACTACAATTAAAGTCGTTAGAACAGACAATGGGAAAAAATTCTTGAGTCATAGTTGTCAGGAAATATTTGTCAACTATGGAATTATACACCAGAAAACTTCTCTTTACACTCCACAACAAAATGGAGTTGTTGAACAAAAACATAGGCATTTGTTACAAACTGCTAGAGCTCTTCTGTTTCATTTTCATTTACCAAAGCAGTTTTGGGGAGATACCATTTTAACAACTACATATATCGTAAATAGGCTTCCAACTCATATTCTTAACTGGAAGTCTCCTTATTATGTTCTTTTCCAAATGGAACCCGACTACCATTTTCTGAGGAGCTTCGGTTGCCTATGCTATGCCTCTAACACCTTTCCTCTTAAAGATAAAATTCTTCCTAGGTCTTTCAAATATGTTTTCCTTGGTTATTCTTCAGGACAAAAGGCTTACAAACTTTATGATTTGCAAATTCATCATATTTTCATTTCTAGGGATGTTGTTTTCTATGAAAATATATTTCCATTTCATTCCATTTCTTCGAATCCAAAATTAGTTCCTTTGCCTAATCCAGATGTCTTAACACCTGTCGTGTCTCGAGAATCATTATCCACTTAAACTTTTAATGTTGGTTCTTCTGATTCTTCAGTTCCATCTTCTTCTGATACTCCTTGCTCCATTAATCTTGCACAAAGTCCAGCTCCTATTCGTAGGAATACTCGTGTCGCCCAACGACCTAATTGGTTGAATGATTTTGTTTCACATGCATCTGTTACTGATATTGCTCATTCTGCTTTCCCCAACATAACTTATTCTTCTCATACACCTCCCACATATCCATTTGTAGTCTCCTCACACCTTACCTCAATTTATCATTCTTTTTTAGCAAATGTGTCTAATATTGAAGAACCTAGTTCTTTTGAGCAAGCTCAAACTAATCCGAATTGGTTGGATGCTATGGAGGCTGAGTTGGCAGCCCTTGATAATAATCACATTAGGACCTTACTGTTTTACCGAAGGGTAAAAAGGCTATAGGTTCTAAATGGGTTTATAAAGTTAAACTTAAACCTGCTGGGACTGTTGATAGATATAAGGCTAGATTAGTAGCGAAAGGCTATAATCAAATTGAAGGAGTTGATTACACTGACTATTTTTCTCCAGTTTCCAAGATGGTCACTGTGAGACTTTTTATAGCTATTGCTGCTGCAAAAGGGTGGCCTTTGCATCAATTAAACATAAATAATGCTTTTTTGCATGGGTATGTCGATGAGGGGTTGTACATGTTACCTCCTCAAGGATATACCAAGGCTGGAACCAATCAAGTGTGTCGTTTGGGGAGGTCTTTATATGGTCTTAAACAAGCCTCACGATAATGGAATCATGAGATTACTGTTTCTCTTTGTCAGCAGAATTTTGTGCAATCTGCTCATGATCCATGTCTCTTTATTAAATCAAAAGGGAATGGTTATATTGTTATTGTTGTGTATGTTGATGATGTGTTGATCATGGGCCCGACGGAGACTTGTATCCAACAAGTCAAACGATTTTTACATGAACAGTTTACTATTAAAGACATGGGATCTGTAAAATATTTTCTTGGATTGGAACTTGCTAGGTCTGATAGTGGCTTGTATGTGAATCAGAGAAAATATGTGTTGGATATTCTCAAGGATGCAGGGTTGACTTGTTCAAAAGGGGCAGTTATTCCTTTATCTCCTAACTGTCGTTTTGATGATGCTAGCTCTCCTTTATTGGTGAATCCAGATAGATATCGGAGGCTGGTTGGGCGCCTCCTTTATCTTGGATTTACCCAGCCTGACATCACATATGCGACTTAGCAGCTGTGTCAGTTTGTTCAGGCTCCTACTGAACAGCATTGATGGCTACCATTCATGTGCTCAAGTATTTAAAGCAGTCTCCATCTACAGGTTTATTCTTTCCTTATAACAATTCTTGTTCATTACAAGCATTTTGTGATGCGGACTGGGCTGCATGTCCTTTTAGTAGACGATCCTTAACAGGATTTTGTGTATTTTTGCATGATGTTATGATTTCTTTGAAAACTAAGAAACAATCCATTGTTTCTCGGTCTTCCACGGAAGCTGAATATCGTAGTATCTCCACTATAGTTTGTGAATTGCAATGGATTTCTTATTTGTTAGCTGATTTCAGAGTGTCCATTTCATTTCCTATTCCTTTATGGCGTGACAATTTGGTTGTTGTTCATATTACTGTTAATCCTATTTTTCATAAAAGGACTAAGCATTTAGAAATCTTTGTTCGTCCTCAACATATTCCTTCAAAGTTTCAATTGACAGATATGTTGACTAAGGCTTTGCTAGCTCCGGTTTTTTCTTTTTTGATGTCCAAGTTGGGCTTGTGTGATTGGCACCAAGCACCACCTTGAGGGGAGGCTGTAGAATATTTCTGTATTTGTATTTATAGTGTAGAATACTGTTGTATTGTATAGTTTTAGCTGATTTGCATTTTATGTAATAATTGTTGTCATTTTGTATAAACAAACAATAATGGTATATATGACATCCTGTTTTTTCTTCGTGTTAATGAGAATAACCATTTTATTGTGGTTCAGATTACTTTACTAAAATCAAATCCCTAGAGTGTTTACAGTTTGTTCAAATGTTTATTTATTGTATAAGCATTTTTTTATTGCTTATATCTTTATGTGTTGAGATTAATAAAATTTAGTTTGCTCAATCTTTAAATTACTTGCATGTTTTGGGGACTTATTGGCAAATTCCACCAGCTTATGTTTTAAAATATAATATGAAAGATATAATTTTCTAAGCTAATTTCAAAATATGTGTTAGTGATGTTATCAAGAATCTAAGGTCAATTTGTGGTAAGTTTCTCAACAATTATACTTAATGGGAATATTTGTGGAGGTTACTTTCCTTTTCTTTTTATAATATAGTGGTAAAGATGAACGTCTAAATGGTTGTCAATGTAGTCAATAATCTTCGAAAAGAAAATTCAAAAATTAATCTATCATTATAGTCATTTGAAAATAACATCTCTACTAGATAGGGGTAAGAAAATGTATTACTAGACTTTTCAGCCTCAACTGGATTTCAACTGAGTATTGTTGATGTTGTTATTGTTAATCTATCATAACATAATACAAGTCTATTTTAGTTTCAAACACTAATATTAGTGTGGTGAGGTTTCACTCTTTTAACATACAATTCTCATTAGTATGCTAGTCCTTGCATATAGGATTGGGTTTCTAAAATTTTACTGAGACCTTTTCTCTTTAATGTTTCTTATGTTTTTTCAACAAAATTTATTTATTATAAAAGAAAGATATATATTATTTCTGTAAGTTTCAAAGTGTTATTGATAATGATAGATATTATTAATTTGGGCTTGATCTTTAGTTTAGATGTTAAAGAGGACTTGATCAACCCAAGAGGTGTGGTTGAGTGGAAGGGACTCATCCATCCTTAACCAAACGTTAGGGGTTCAATTCTTGGCTTTGGGTATGGAGCAGCCTTAAATCTTTGGGCCAGCTGTCCCACCCTGTGAGGTACCTACAAACCAGCGAGGAGATTAGTCACTGGGTCCGCCGGTGGATACCCTGTCTAGGACCCAAAAAAAAAAGAGGACTTGATCAGTTCTATTGAACTTAGCTTTCAAGCTCTATGATTCAGTAATATGAGTTATGTTTCTTTCTTTTATCATCAGCTATATTAAATGCAGTCAAATCTTATTCGTGATCTCTGCTATTTCTTTTTTTTGCAGTTGTTCAACTTCAGAAGTGTATGCAGGATTTTTAGCGGTAATCTTGGGGCAAAAGAAAAAAGAACGATGGAATGAGATGGTAGGTTTAGTTAGACATCACGGTTACACAGGAGAATACTCACCACTATACTACAACACCCTTTGTTTTAGATGCACAAAAAAGGTTCCCCGTTTTTTTCACCTGATTTCTCCCGTGAATTCTGCGTTCACAGTTATTTGTTGCCATTCTATCAATTTTTCTGCGGATAAAGCGTAAAGACTTTTGGGAGTTCAATTTGTCATTACGTTAGCAGGTTACTGATGAAAGTCTTGTTTTATTAATCTTCAAACATTTATAACACATATAATTGAGAATTTGTGATCTGATGGCCTTGGTATAATATCAATACCTGCCTTGAGAACTTGGTATACTTCAGTATCTATCTTCTTTAAAAGTTTGTGGCTCATCTATTCTGGCCGGAGTGATTTTCTCCAACTGCTTACCAAGAATGTCTCTGACCTCTCCAAGATAGGATTTGTTTTCTTTCCGTGTAAACTTGCTTTGAAAAGGTTATGTTACAGTACCCTCAGTTGTCAGGGCTTATCTTCTGGGAATGTGGGGAGAGTAGCAATTTGCTTGAATCATTTGTAAGTGCCTATGATGAATGAGTGTATCTTTGTCATAACATTCGTCAGTTCCGCAGTTTCTAATTGAAATTTTCTGCAACAGTTGTTATTGTCCTATAACCTACCTGAGGTTCAGAGTCGGTAATTACGTCTGTTAAAACAACCAATCGACCACATTATGCTATTTTCAGTTAACAGACAATCTGGACATTTTTGTGCAACTTTCTTCAAGAGAAAAATATCAAGTGACTCGCGTTTAGGGTAGGCTCTGGCACTACTGAAAAACGAGTGTCGACAGAAGAGACGGCTCCCTGAGACTTGCAAGCGAAGTCTACTTATTTTCCAAGGCTATTAACTTCAAAAGCTACTTGTACAGGTACACAAGGGACTGGGAATATGATCCAACCAATCCTTTATCAAATCCTCGTAGAACGCTTCACATTCAACAGTTGACTGACCTAAAGGGTTACATAGTTAAGTGTAGAGAAGGGGCTCTAAACAATTACATTTTAACAACTTTTACCTGCAATAAGTACAAATAGCGAGATGTACAAAGGCCTATCAGGATTGAATTAATTGCTGTGTGTAAAATACCAGTCGTTTTTTTCTTTTTTTCCACCAAACGAAGTCTTTAAACCCTCTGGCCGAAGTTCGGGTAGCTAGGGAGAGGCTGCCCATTGTTGGGAGATGACTGAGGCTGCTGCTGCTGCTGCTGAGTTGGGCGACCACCAAAGGGAGGTAAAGGCGGCTGATGATGAGCTGACAATTGAGGAGCCAAACCTCGATGAAAAGGGTTTCCATTGGCAGCTTGGCCTGTTGCTATCTTAAGCCGCTGCACTTCTTCCCTTAATGCATCATTCAAAGCTGCAGAAAAAGCAAAATGGTCGTCTGTGTCTTAAATCCTCACCATTTTAATTTATTGTAAGATAGAAGGTCAACATGTTTTAATTTTATAGCATTCCGAACTCATGGACATAGGTTTGAGTTTACTTTGAATCTACAACGTAAAAACTGTCCATCAAGCCATAGTGGCTAGTGATGATGCAAGTAAGTGAAACAAAATTTTGAAAACAAGTGAATGATTTATGTTGAGCATCTAAGATCAAAATTATGAATATCAACCTGCATTTACTTCACTAACGCTCCTAGATGGTCCTGTAAAAAATTGAAATGAAAAGCATTCTCATCGTTGTTCATACCATCTCTAAGTTGTGCTTGCTGCTCCATAGCTTGTAATCTCAGTTTCAGCTCCTTATTTTCAGTAGTTAGCCCAGTGGTATCTCTCTGCATCAACAAGAACATGTAAATGCATCAATTTAAATTCCCATTGTTAAGGCCACCTTGTTATGCTTCCTAGATATTTAAAAATATATTAATTTTGGATCATGTTACCCCATCTCTAAATTATGGAATGCTAGCCAGGTGGCAAGCAAATGGTGCAAGAGAGCTTAAAGTTTATAAATGAAACAGAAGAGAGCAAAATAGTCAACTACAAGCTTTAATTTGTTAGAATGAGGAATGAGAATTGAAGTGACAACAAGGGCAACAAGGTCTGAATATTACTTTACGCTAAGTTTTCCTTATCTAATAGAGAATAATAATAAGTTACAAACGTTGTCCTAGTTTGTTTAAGACTTGAGATTATATAAAAATAGAAAATCCCTATTAAGGTAAATTTTAATTTTGGATATTTTAAAAACCTTTCTTACTATAATAAGAATTCTAAGAACTTCTAAATGCGTACTCAATCCTTCAAGGAAAAATTATCCTGAATTTTTATATAACTTCAGTTTTCAATTAGAATGTGTAATGCTTTCTTCTAAGACTGATTATGAGAGCCTAATTCTTAGTTCCCTACCCTCCATTACTTGTTTACTTCAACAAGTTCCACCAATTGTCACCTAAAGTTCAGCAACCAAAATCTTAAAACTCTAGCCTAAATTTCCATCAATTAGAGCATAAAAATTCAGCTATACCCAAATCTGAAATTCCAACATCCCAAGCTGAAATCCAGACTTGAAGCTTGATATTCTAACAATGTAATATCAGTCATATTTCCTAATTTTTATTGAGTTACAGCCACTAGTTAATATTGCTTCTATTTGTCCTATATCAATTTAGTATCGGAGCTTTGATTCACAATAATGACATGCAGCAGAAGGGCGTATAGAAGAACACTCAGCGACTAAGAGCGAGATGAAATACTTTAGAGAGTTAGAAAGATTACAAGATGCTCCAAAACTAGTCCGGAAAACAACATCTGACGGCAAACTACACTTGATGTTGACGGTGGAGAAAGTGAAATCAGAAATGAAGAGGCTGAAACTAATCAATGGTGAGTGGGGTTAGAAAATCACTGCCTACCGAAAGATTCAAGACAAAGAAACCAACTGGCAACACTTGCAGAGCGCATGCAAGACCTTAGAGATCATAATAGAGCTAAAACACACAAGATACTTAAAGATATTACCAAGAAAGTTCATGTTGAGGACCCTGATTTTGCAGGAAATATCAATCCACACTTGTTTTTGGACTGGACAGAAGCAATGGATGACTTCCTTGACTAGTACATGTCAAAGATCAAAAAGTCCAATTTGCAAAGATGAAGCTAACTGGAAAAGCTAAAATCTGGTGAAAATCAATAGAGGATAGACTTTAAACAAAGGTCAGCTGCCAATTGTTGATAGGGAAGAGATAAACTTAAGTTATCAGAAAAATATTTACCATTTCATTATTAAGAGGATCTCAACTATCAACTCACAACACTTAAAAAAGGGAAACTTTCTATGCCATGTTAAGGAATGAAGTTCGAATGACAACTTATATCTCACTACAAAAATGACTTTAAGGGCAGAAATTTGCAAGGAGCCGACAAATGCAAAGGATTTACAGCCTTGAAAATGCATATCACTTAGCTTTAAGGTCGGAAAAATACCTAGGACAAGAAACAAAAAGGTTTCGGAATCAAGTTGGGGAATTTGGTGTGAAGAACTACGATGGTGCAAAATTTAGCACCTAATGCATCAAAATATGCACATAGAACAACTACAAAGCTTCTCAAGGAGTTGAACCTAAAGGCAAAGTCATAGCTAAGACTAGAACAAAAGGAGGCAACATTGAAAAGAAGTGTTTCCCATGGAATGGAAGGGGCCACTTTGCTTATGAATGCACTAAACAAATAGGCTTGGCAAAGGAGCCCAAGTCTGACCTAACTAATCCGGCCCAATTCGAAATCAGCAAGCTCAAACCAAGTTAATTGTGTTGCAAGTTGAGCTCGAGCTTTTTTTCTAAATGTTGGAATTTGAACCAAACCCAGGCTCAAGCTTGAAGGCCCAGGCCTATCAGAAAACCCAATTATATATATAAATCAAAGTAAAAATGGTCATTGCCTTCTTCCTCTCTTTTATTGCTTGCTTCTCTTCTACCGTTGTCTTTTTGCTGCCTCACTTCTCTCTCTACACTGCTCTTAGTACAGTTTCAAAGAGTCAAGAAAGTAGAACAAATTCAAGAGTGGAAAACTTTTGAACCATTCTTCAACTATGCCATCCTCCCACAAGTCATAATCAAGCAAAACAACTGGTTACCTCACTGAGAAAGAGAGTAGTACCAACTTCAATTACGATGGTTGGGTTATTAAAGGCAATGAAGAGTGTTTTTCAAAGTAAAATATACTTTCTTATTGGAAATTGTTGGTAACTAATGCTGAACGGTAACGGAGGAAAAAGGTCGACTAACAATGTGGACCAGACAACAATGAAGGAATGACGGCGACAAATTAACATAATTGAAGGGAGGACGATTAATAGTGACTAGCAAAAAAAGACAAGGGGCGACTAAGGAGGCTTCATGGGTCTAGTTCCAGGTGGGTTGGGTCGGGTTTTGAGATTTGATAGGTTAGGTTGGATTTTGGGGCAGTCGAAACCCGATCGGGCTTAGGCTCAAGTGGCATGAGCAAGCTTGATCTGGCTTCGAACTAGGCTCGGGCCCTGTCCTAAGGAGGATGGACCAAGTCGGGCCTCATTCCTACTAACAAAGGTTTGCACAAGAAGAGGAGGGGAGAAAATATAATGCATATGTGTGAACACAAAGTTGGAGAGGAGTTGGAAGGAGACTCCAATGAGACGCACACTTATGACCCATAAGGTGAAAGAATAAAAGGAATGGCTTAATACCGCTATTTTCTTTACACAAGTTAGATGAGATAAAGTATGTAAGGTTATCATTAATGAAGAAAGTAGTAAGAATGTAGCATCGACTTTTAGAGAAACATCCACATCCCTATAAAATTACTTGGAGGGATGATAGTATTATATCGATTGCCTGAAGTTGTTTAGTGTCCTTCAAATTAAGAACATATGAAGACTCTATTTGGTGTGATGTTATTCCTATGAAAATGTCTCAAATTTTACTTGGTTGACATTGGCTTTATGATTGTGATGTGCTACATTTTGAAAAAGCTAACACCTATTAGTTTATGTTTCGTGGATAGCAAATAATTTTCAAGCCCACGAAGAAGGTAGAGAAACAAAGAGAAAGTAACAAAACAGCCATAAATGCCAAGAAAAAGCCTCTTAATATCCTCAAGGAGAGAGAATTTGAAATTATTATGAAGGGAAAAGGGATTGTGCTTGCAAATATTGGTGAGGAAGTAACAAAAACAGCACCTGAAACACCCCTTATCTTACCCAAAGAAGTGGGTGAATTGTTCGCTGATTTTTCAGACCTTACACTAAATGATTTACGAGGTGAATTACCTCACGAGATATTCAGCATGCTATCGACTTAATCCCTAGATCTAGTTTACCAAATTTTCCAGCATAATTCTTAAACCCTTTGAGAATGAAGAGTTGAAGAGACAAGGAGAGGAGTTGCTGAAAAAAAAAGTTATTCAAAAAATTCTTAGTCCATGTGCAGTTCCAGCATTATTGACTCCTAAAAAAGAGTTGATGAATGTGCATTGATTGTTGAGCGATAAACAAGATCACAAAAAGATGTAGGTTTCCGATCTCTCGCCTTGATGACATGTTAAACTTGTTGACTATAGCTACTATCTTTAATGAGATAGACTTATGAAGCAGAGTACCATCAAATCAAAATCAGACCTAAGGATGAATGGAAAATGAAACTTGAGAATAATGAGGAGCTTTATGAATGCTTGGTGATGCCATTTGGACCCAAAAATACACCTAGCAGTTTTATGAGAGTGAAGAATCAAGTGATTCGACCACTTTGAGCAGATTTTTTGTGCTATTTTAATGCTATATTAATATACAGCAAGACTAAAGAAGACCACATATTATTTACTTTATATCAACTTAAAGAAGTGTTCTTTCATGCAGAATTAATAAACCACAAACTTTAATTTGGCGCAGCAAAGAATGGGAATTGAAGTGACAACAAAGTTTTCCTTATTAGATAGGGAATAATGGTAAGATATATATATTGTCCTAGTTTGTTAGGATTTAAGCTTATTTAAAAATAAAGAATCCCTATTAGAGTAAGATTGAATTTTGGATATTTTAGAAACCTTTCTTATTAGAATAAAGATTCTAAGAACTTCTATAAATATGTGTATTCAACCCTTCAACAATAAGCTATCTTTAATTTTTTTCTAACTTAAGGGAGTGATACTTTCTTCTGGGAGTGATTCTTAAAATTTATGAGTGATTCTTATTTCCCTACCCTCCATTACTTGTTTACTTCACTAAATTACAACAATTAACCTGATCTTCCAGCAACCAAAATTCTAGAACTCTAGCTTAAATTTCCACCAATTAAACCATAAAAATCCAGCTATACCCAAATATGAAATTCCAGCATTCCAAGCTGAAATCCAGACCTGAAACTTGATATTCCAGTGGCCTAATATCAGCTATATTTTCTAAATTTTGGTGAATTTTAGCTACTGGTTAATATTTCTTCTATTTGTCCTAAATCACATACAACTACAAGCCACTAAATTCTTAATTATGCATGACATGAAATACGTACAAATAACCACTTGTAAAACTATTGGTGTTATATATTAAACAGATATAGCATGACATATAGCCACTTTCCCGGAAAATGTTGTTCATATAAAGCATGTTGAAATATGTTCGCTCTATCTCACATATAAAGACATTATATATGATAGCATTTCAGTGACATATGCATGGTTATGCAAACTCTAGCCCTTATTCTTAGATTAAGTACAGAGAAGAAGATATGAATTTGCCATAATCTGCATGAGTAGAATATATGCAGTTAATGAGGATAGGTATCATCATGCAACTAGTCTTGGCACAAACTTGCACCAATTTGAGAATATAAGGCCAATTTACATTCAAGAAAAGCTCAAATATTAGAAATCTATCACAGATATTGCAGACATATGTAAACCATCCAAGCTAGTTTAGAACATAGTGAGCTAACATTATGATTCCCTCAAAACAACCAAGCCACAATTTATAGTAGACTTAAATACGATGTGCATACAATGCTTAGAAATTTTTTTTTGAATGACTTGAATTTACTCAATCATTTTCCACTTTTGCTAGAATGAAAATCTTCACATGGAACTATATCCACCACAAATTCCATCCATGCAAGCATAGAGGGCCCTCATCACTGAAGCAACCTTTTAAAACTCTCCTATCTTGCATCAAACAGTCTGAATGTCGAAAGTTAGTGAAATGCATACATGACCACCAATTTAGCAGATCTATCAAGGAATTAGACCTCAACAGGATCAAGTGCTAGGCAAATCATGACATAATAAATTATCTGCCAAGTTTGAAATCTAAAGACTGAATTCCTGATCGTGCACAACAACTAGTCTTGTCTGGAACAAGTCAAAATTAACAAATCAAAGTAATATTTTTGTAATGGAAGAAGCGAATACTATCCCTTGGCACCTAGTTTTTTGAGGTAGGTAATGAAGTATAGATGGTGAAACGGTTAGATGATAGCCAAGAAGCATCATGTGCCAGAGATAAAAAGGAAGGAGGAGCTATAAGATAGAAACTGTCCATCTTGAACATTCTTTAGCAGGCGGCCAATAAACATCAATAATGATATAGATCTAACAAATATGGCCCAGATATTCTACCATATGGTTTGCTAAATTCCTTGCATAACAAATTGATTTAAAATGTCTCTATATGATCAACTTATAATGTGATCTAACTCAGGTCAACAATTTTTCAAATGTAGATTATTAAAACCTACTGAGATGTACCACCAAGCATCCAAGAGCAATGAGTTAAAGCAAGACCCTATATCCTGAAACATACTTCAAAAAACCAAATATGAGGCACAGATTTCTTGTTAAGAACCTAATACAAACTTTGAGAATAAGTTGTATATTTGAACTCTCTGTTACCAATTACTTGTTGTATATATACCAATGAAAGGCATCTAAAGATTTCATTTTTTTTATAGATCAAACTCACAGTGTTAATACATCCCATAGCCAAGGTTAAAAACAGGAAAGGAGCAATTTAAAGCAGCAATAAAAGTTGATACTAGGACTTATACAAAGATCAATTTCATAGCATCCACCTTAGAGGCAAGGTTTCATAGTAGAAAGCAAGGCACCTTCAAGATATGCAACAAGTAAAATGGACGCTATACTGAAAATTTCACACACATGACTATCTCTGTTATGCTAGAGCTGGAAATCACAGGAAAGAGAAAAGATTGCTCGTTGCAAGAGAACCATAAAACTCATAAACCATCACATATCAGATATTCATGAGCTCAAGTTTCAACAAACTCATACATGTAGCCATTTAGTCAGTAACAGGCACTCCATCCTGTACGGTCAAACTACCCAGGAACATATCTGATTTTGAAAATGAAACAATCTAAAATTTTGCTTTGTTTAGAAAGAAAGAATAAACTATCAAAGAAAAAATCAACAGACGCGGACAGATTCTATTGAAAAATAACAAACCATCGCAGAAAAGTGAAACACAATAAGTAGAAGTACATAAAAGGAATCCACAATATACCTGCAACATAGTAACTTGGGCAGAGAGTGTAGTCGCTTCAGTCTGAAGTGTCTGCACCTTCCTCTCCAGCTCACTTGTGTATCTTATTTTCCTCTCCTTAGATCGAGCTGCAGATTGCCTATTAGCGAGAATCCTACAAGGAAAAAAGGAATAAGCATATGATATAAGAATCCCCTAAAATGCTAGCCTTCGATATTCTGACCCAACTCTAAAAACAATCATATTCATTCAAGGAAAGGCAAAAAGGCCACACCTTTTAGCTCTCTTGGGATCCATCAAAGCGAGCTCAGCCAGTTTATCAGGAGCCATAGCTTTCTTGATACCGTCACCGATAACAGAATCAACTTCAAAAGACGTGGTGGTAGAGCCGTCCATGGAATTGCTATGCCTGTGAAACACTCTCTTCTCTCCCGCAGCCGTCGCTCCGGTGGGAGTCATTTTGCCGCCATCAGCCAAGCCGTCGAAGAAGCTAGAGTCAACGGATAAGCTGCGGAAATGAGCGATGGGTTTGGGCTTGCCGTTGGACGTTGAGTCCTCGGAGACAGAGGGCGAATCGAGGGCCATAGGGGCACCACGTGGAGGGGTGGGAGTCGGGAGGTCGAAGGAGGAGAGATCGAGATCGGAGGGGTCGAAGAGGAGGAGGTCGTCGAAGCGGAACGCGGTGTCAGAGTGGGCCCGGCGGTGATGGGACCCACGTGATGGTGGTGTGTCAGACATCTGCTCTATGTCGGCCGTCATCGGCTGCTTACCGGAGTAATTGGAAGGATCCATTTTTCTTCTTTCTGAGTCGGTGACGGTGGTTGGAGGTGGGGTGTAGTGCTGTGGAGGTTAAGGTTAGGTGGAAGGATTTGAATGATTGAGCCTTAAGTGAGGGTCACACTGGTTTATTACTTGTCTGACTTTTTTTTTTTTTTTGGATATCTGATAAGATTGTTTTGGTTAAAAAAAGTAAAAACAAACACTTTTTACGTTTTAAATCTGTAATTCTGGATTATTAATTTGAGAATAAACTTCTAATTTACCATTTTGTTTTTCACTTGGATTTTATAAATAATAAATTCAGACTAAATAAATTAACGATCTGAACAAAGTTTTTCTGATTAATAAAATTAGTTCAATATTAATTTGGTTGGAGTTTTGTTCATCATAATAACATAACAGTGATTGCAATG
Source organism: Erythroxylum squamatum (assembly GCA_025629845.1). Lineage (NCBI taxonomy): Eukaryota > Viridiplantae > Streptophyta > Magnoliopsida > Malpighiales > Erythroxylaceae > Erythroxylum > Erythroxylum squamatum. The sequence goes on from JAOTBA010000002.1 coordinate 8,264,257, forward strand.
ACAATGATAATGATAAGAATCGCATTAGTAAGCAACGAGCGTGTATGCTCTACTATACATGAGATGAGACAATCACGAGAGCTTATTGTGGAGTGGAGCACAAGGTAACAAACACCGGGCAGGAAGATGCGGACAGCAAACAGCGCATGGGCCCCACTTAGAACTACCAATCGGATCGCAGCGTGTTACAGTCATGACATTCATTCCCTGTTATTGTCTCACTGAGAAATAGAAAATAAAACCAGCCCCAACTTACCCGGCAAGCAAAGTTCTGAATACCGTACCGGACTTGGTATCGGATTGGGCTCTGGAACGAAACTGTACCGGTACCGGTCGGTACCGGTACCCGTTTCGGGATATTTTTTAAATTTATAAAATGGTCCCTAAACTTTT
>JAOTBA010000002.1:8273198-8292099 GCA_025629845.1 Erythroxylum squamatum
CTTTCTTCAAACAACTTCTCAAACTCTTGGAAAATCAAACCCTAACAAACCTTCTTTTCTTCCTCCTTCTTTTCTCCTCCACGAACTCACTCTCTTCTCCCTCTCTCTATTTCGTTTCCTCTCTTCTTCCTACTACTAATTCATTTAATCCTCTTCTTTTATACTTCCCACTTAACTTAAGCCCAAAGCCCAAGTCCATTAGTCTTATAACACAATCCTCTTCTATTCTTATACTCTCTTTAATTCCCTTAAGCCCATTCAAGCCCATTTGACCTTTTAAATGCTAAGCCTCTTCTATTCTTCCATTTAAGCCCAATCATTCCTTTTTCCTTCTTAAACTCACTTAAGCCCATATTCCATTAGGCCCAACTAACACATTAAATTTCATTAACTCATGCAACCTAACCTCATTAATGCTATCATACTTAATTAATGATAATTTAATTTAACTTAATTCCTTAAGACTTCATAATCAATCTAATCATGCTTAAATAAATAAATAAAAATTTCGGGGCTAACAGAAGAAGCTACCGCCATTACCAACTGATACCACATCAGTCAGTGGTTTTCCTATAGCTCCAACCTAGCAGCATTTGGCTGTTACCACAAAACAATAGATTCATGCATGAAAACAAAATTCAAAATTGTAATTACCCATGAACCATTCCAGACCCTCTCCGAGAAGTCTTTGATCTTGTCCAAAACATCCCAAACCTCTAGCACAACATTCTTCCCACCACTCTTATAGTTGCATCCTTTGGAGCACGCAAAGCTACATGCAACATAGTCCTATTCTCGGTGCTGCTTATCTGGAAGTGCCATTCAAGCATAATGTGATCAACCATATCTTCACAAAAGGAAGCTAATAGAATCTTTTAAGAAAAAAAAAGAAAAATATCTTATACCAATGAATTCCACAGTATGCAGATGAAATGGATTAAAAAACAAAGAAGAAGAAGGGGATAGTGACTTAACAAAATCTCCATTAAACATGAGGATAACCTTTTCCTTGAGATGAGCTGACTACAATGAGCAAACAAGGAGATACCATATATAATCAATAATTTTGTCAGGCACAGGCTACATAAGAGATGCAGGATAAACCCAACTTCACCTTTGCCAAGTTAGAAAGTTTATTCAATGTGTTAAGAGTAACACGTTGTCTAAATAAACTCAGAGGAAAATAAAAAACAACATGCCAATTGTCCCCAAACTGATTACCGAGAACCATCCTTTGAAATTCATCTTGCTCCTATTGAAACTTTTCAATTTGAGCCTTAAAAGCAGCAGTAGCTTTGGCTTCCTAATCACACAACAACATTTAGTAAATATGAACAAACCAATCAAGCATTCTAGTTAACAAAATGTCACATAGCAAAACTCCAAGTTTCTCACTGTTAGGGTAATTGTCGTTATCTCCCCATCCTTGGCTTGTACCTGCGGCTCAAGCCTCTCAACCTTTGCTTCGATTGTCTGAAAAAGAAAAATAAACATACTGTCATCCAAGACAAATGAATTTCTGATGCTAAAGGAAAAATCATAAATAATTTCTTTAGTAAAAAAAATTACAACAGAAAACCGTCCATAATGAGTAACTAATGAGACCAAAAGAACTACATTGCACATACAAAAAAGAACAACTAAATGCAATTAAAATTTAAAGGCCAGACACCTCTGCCTCTGTTCTTTAATAGACTCCCCGAATTCGTTGTCTCGTTGCCTTTGTTAAAGGAAAGGGTAAATGCAGTTGCAGATGTGCGCAGCGGAAACCTCACCCATAAAGAATTCGTAAATCAACAAAACAAAACAAATCCCTTCAAACGAAGAACAACCAAAAAGAGAGACCAATATTTATAAGAAGAGTTTCATCATAAAATATTTGTGTAGAAGCCTCCAGAAAATTTCTTTGACATATCAAGATCAATTGATTCCAAAAACAAAACAAAACGTCAAAAAATAGCACCAAAAATAGATTACAAATTTACGGAGCTCCTAGTATTTGTGAGGTAAGATCAAAAAATATAGAGAAACTTCAAATTTTACTATCTACGGGAATGGGTAAAAGTACCAAACTGCGAGATGCATGTAGAAGGCGCTACGTTGAACTTAGGTGACTCCTTCTGCGAGCATTTTTATGTTTGATGTTGATCCTTTTTTGGAAAACAGTTCTGATTTGAGGGTAAGAGGAGGTTTAGTAGAAAAGAGAAATGAAAGAGAGGAAGACGATCCAGAGAGATTGAGAAAGTAGATGAAAGAGAAGCCGATATCAATAAAGTTGGGAGAGAGTTTCATGGTTTCAGAATAAACTGCGGTCGTTCGATGATAGGAATAAATTAGGCGTTGTTCGATTAGGACACGTTAAGAGAGAAAAGATGTTGTGGAAGTTGTAGAGAGGTAGAAAGAGAAAGGGCGCGAGAGGCGCAGGAAGAGAGGACTTGAGACCATTTCTTAGGAAGAGTTGAGTTATTAATTAGTGACAGCCATTCTTCGACTTGTGTGGGTAAACTATTCCCAAAAGAGAGAAGATTGGAGTGAGAATCAGAGATTTTTTTGGGAATAGTTGAGTTATTAATTGGTTACTTCATAAAAGGGAGTTAATAAATTGGCGGTGTATTTATTGAATGCGTCTAACAATCATAACATGGTATAAGAAAAGCTTCAATGTTTGGACAAGAGAGTGAAAGAAGAGCTTCAACGTTTTGACACGTAGGCACAACAATCATAAGTGAAATAAAAAATAATATTTAATAATTTAAAAAATGAAAAATGAAATATAAGGTCAGACGCCTGTGACATTAATGAATTCATTCATTAATATTTATTTAACAAATTAAAAAAGTAAATATGTGTAGTCACGCCTGTGACCTTAATGAATGAATTAATTAATATTTAATTAAAAATAAAAAGGTAAATATGTGTCGTGGAGAGCTGTATATATATATATATACTTAATATTATAATATAGTACTCAATAATAATAATTAATAATTAATTAATATACTTAATATTATTATATAGTACTCAATAATAATATTATAATAATTAATATGCAATTCACAAGTCACAACCGTGAAGAGCTATATATATACTTAATATTAGTATATAATACTTAATAATAATTAACAATTAATAATGTACAGCTATGACTAGTATATATACTTAATATTAGTGTACAGTACTTAGTGATATAATAATAATAATTAATAATGCATGATTAATAATTAATAATATTTTATAAGCAATAATAACATAATTAAAAATAATTAATAATTAATTAGTAATTATTATTAATTGATAATAACATGCACGGTATACTTAATAATAGCTGGAAGATTCAAGTCTTAGCAAGGATGTACTTAATTAATAATTAAATAAAAATGTTTTTAATATCTTTAGTCACAAGCGTGCATGTAATAGGATATAGTTAATAATAATTAAAATAAATAATTTCATAATTGACAATTAATTAACAATAATTTATAATTAACATTCAATTAATAATTAATTAATAATAACTAGGAATTAATAATCAATATTATAAACTTAATAATAATTTGTAAGCAATAATTACATAAGTAATTAATAATTAATAATATTTAATAATGAATAATAACATGCACGGTAGTGACTTAACAACTGACAACCTTGCCTTTAATAGGATATACTTAATAATAATTAAAATTGATAGTTACATAATTGACAAATAATTAAAAATAATTAAAAATAACATAATTAACAATTAAATAATAGTTAAACAGTAACTATTATTAATTGATAATATCATCGGAGTTGCTGGATGAATGGGACATTTGGATGAAAAAACGTGGTCATGTTGATCCAAAATAACAATTACAAAAAAAAAAGTCCAAGTCGTCGATAAAAGAGACGGTAGGATGAAATTGTATGGTCATTCATCTCATCATCCTCAATATATATATGCTTAATATACTTATAATTAATAATAATAATAATATACTTAATATTAATATATAGTACTTAATAATCAATTTGAAATTGTGTCACTACTTCTTGTTATTGGGTGAATCCAGGCATAACCATCTTGGAGATTACAGAAGGTCTTACTGCACAATCACCTATCCGCATCATTGTTCTGGGCGTTTGTATCTACAGGTTATGGAGAGAGTGAAATCTCCGAAGATTCAAACATCAATCATCCACGAAGGAGTGCCTCATTTCCTCAATTTTAACAGAGATTCAGGAGATCATTTTGACGAAGAAGCTACAACAATGATGCAGCCCAACACTACGCTCCTCTCTCCGCATCGAAGGATCTACTTGGAAAGCAGCTTTTCATAATGCATCTTCTTCCTCACAATGTTTACTGCTAATATGATGGGATAAGCTCTCTTGTCTGTGTAGTTTCAGTGCTCTTATCCTGGACCTCTCTTGTATTTGTAACCTCTATTTATTCATTTAATCAATTTTCTTTTTTCAAAATAATAATAATATAATAATAATTAATATGCAATTCACAGTTGTGACTTATTAGTCACAACCGTGAAGAGTTATATATATTTATATATATATAATATTAGTATATAATACTTAATGATAATTAACAATTAATAATGCACAGTTATGATTAATATATATATACATATACCTAATATCACTATATAACTTAATAACATCACAGTTATATTAATATCACAGTTAATAATTAATAATTAATATAAGTCACAAAGCTTGGACAATAATAGATGATGAAAAAGTGTGGTTGTCAAGTGCATAGTTACAGTAAGTAATAATAGTTACAGAGAAAAGAAATAAAAGTTAGAAGTAACAGTCACAGGCTTGACGATGAGTAAAAATTGTAAAGAATGAGAGGTGTTGCATAAAACGAACATTGGGATAAAAATGCAAGGTCATCTATCTCATTCGGTCTTAGTATATATATACTTAATAAGTATATTTAGTAATAAATGTAAAATGTTGACCCTTTTAGGAACAAAACATAAGAAAAGAAAAATATTAGGATGGCATGAGTCACGGTTGTGACAATTTAAGTCACAGCCGTGACAACAGTATAATGAAAGGAAAAAAAAGGGGATTGTTACAGTCATGACAAGAGTATAGTGGAAAAATCGAGCTATTGATGAAATAGACGGTCGGATGAAAATGTGATCGCTTTTAGTAGATGGTAAATGCAAAAACGTGGTCGCTTTACTTTATTAAGTGTTAAAATGTGGTCGCTTCGCTTTTATAAACAAAACATAAGAAAAGAAAAAAAAATTGGCACAATTGTGACAATTTAAGTCGTGACAAATGTATAGCACAAATCGCAGTCGTTCAGGAAACAGACGATGGGATGAAATTTTGTGTTCGTCCATCCCATTCATTCTTAATATAAATATATACTTATGGTAAGTGCAAAAACGTCGTCGCTCTGCTTTAATAAGTGCAAAAACGTGGTCGCTTTGCCTTTATGAACAAAACATAAGAAAAAAAAATTGACACGACTGTGACAATTTAAGTCACAGTCGTGACAAAAGTATAGCGCAAATCGCAGTTGTTCATGAAACGGATGGTAGGATGAAATTTTGTGTTCGTCCATCCCATTCTTCCTTAGTATATAATAAAGAATGAGAGGCGTTAGATGAAACCGACAGTAAGATGAAATGCGAGATCGTCCATCCCATTAGTATATATACATACTTAATAAGTATATTTAGGAATAAATGCAACTTTTAAGAACAACACATAAGAAAAAAAATTGGTATGACATGAGTCACAGCTGTAACAATTTAAGTCACAGCCATGACAACAGTGTAGTGGAAGGAAAAAAAAAAGGATGTCATGAGTCACGATTGTAACAATTTAAGTCATAGCCGTGACAAGAGTATAGTGGAGAAATTGAGTCGTTGATGAAACAGACGGTGGGATAGAAACATAGTCGCTCTTAATAGATTGTAAGTGTAAAATCGTGATCACTTCATTTTTATGAACAAAACATTAAAAAAAGGAAAAAAAAAATTGGCACAACTGTGACAATTTAAGTCAACCATGACAAAAGTATAGCGCAAATTATAGCCGTTCATGAAACGAACGGTAGGATGAAATTTCGTGTTCGTTCATTCATTCGTCCTTAGTACATATATACTTAATAAGTGCAAAAATGTGATCATTTTGTTTTAATAAGTGCAAAAATGTAATCGCTTCGCTTTTATGAAAAAGCATAAGAAAAGGAAAAACTTAGCACAACTGTGACATTTAAGTCACAGCCGTGACAAAAGTATAGCACAAATCGCAGTCGTTCATGAAACAGACATTGAGATAGAATTTTATATTCGTCCATTTCATTTGTCCTTAGTATACATGGACTTAATAAGTGAAGTCTAAAATAGCAATTATAGGAATAAAAAATAAGAAGTCACGCGTGACGATAAGATGAAAGTGGGAGTCGTTAGATCAAAAGAACGGTGGGATGAAAAAGTGTAAACGTTCACCCCATTCATCCTGAGTATATATATATATATATTTAATAAGTGAAATCCAAAATAGCAGTTACAGAAATAAAAAATAAATCACGAGCTGTGACTAATAAGCCACAGGCGTGACGATGAAATAGAAGCGGGAGCCGTTGGATCAAAGGGACAGTAGAATGGAAATATGTGATCGTCCATCTTATTCGTTCTTAGTATATATATACTTAAAGAAAACATGAATCTTAATGGGACATTAATTAAACGCTACAGCTGTAGAACGAAAACCTGCGACTTGATCATTCACAGCGTCATCGTCATCTTCTGTACCCAGAGAAAGGGCGTCGCTAATACTATCTAGTCTTTCAAAGCATCAAGTATGTAAATGACTGGCAAAAGAACATCATAGAGCAGTTGAACGAACGAAAAATGAAAAAAAAAAGGATATTAATCAATCAATTTAATACTTGATTCTCCAGATCAAAGAAGAGTGTGACTTATCAACGGCATAGTTTAATTGAGGTGACACCGTCGCACCTATTCTACGTGTTGACCACTTGGATTTCAACAAAGATAATAGCTCTCTATGGCGTGATTGTTTTCTCCGTAATACATGGATATATGCATCCAATCCAAGCCATTCAACTTCTTCCTTTAACAATTCAAGAACTGGATGCAAACCGGAGCCAAGATACATAGCAGCATGCATCCTTTTCTTTATAAGCGCATACATGTACCTGACATCAGTCAGCCACAAGACAACATATGTAGGATGAATATAATTAAACAACCAAAGGCTTTAAATTTCAAAAGCACAACATGGAGCTCCTAGATTTAAATCTCTAAAGTTGGGTGATGGAGGGAAGCAATGCAATGGAGAGATTCTAGCTAAAGGCAAAAGCCCTCTCCCTTCCATTATAGCTTTATACTGGACATATTTTGAGTATGAAAGGAACTTGATTCAGATGAAAAATAAAACTATAAGTGAATATGATTCCTAGACTCAATAAGACGTACTGGATTAGCAACAAAGAGCAATAGATATACCTAAACGACTTCTGAATGATTCTCAAGAAACATCCCGGGCGTAGTTTGCAAATGTATGACATGTCAGATACATAACAGTGGAACTTCATTGCACAAACCAAAAACACCTGGTAGATATTTAATCTCACAACAGGTCCTGAATTGATATTTGAATCGAAGAATATAGGATGGCATTTGGGTCTCACAAAGTCGCATAACTTCATTTTAAGTTGATGAGCAGGTTTATCTTGCCAACACACAGTAAGAGCTGAACTCATGTGGTTATCCAGATACCTGAATGTAGAGTAAACGAGTTATAACCTGAACCGGTTAAACATATTGGTTCAATATACCAGCTTAAAGTGGAAAGATTGATGACTACGTCACAACTTCAACTAATCTCGTGCAAAGCATGCATCTAAATACATGATTTCTGAAAGGCCAACAAAATTTAATATCGGCTACAGCAGTAAGATCACCAACACATAACTGATGAGTTAGACAAGCAATGATAGAAAAGGATCCAACATGAAGCACTGCATATGCATCTATCCATAACAGACAATGAAAACTGACCTTGTGTAGTCGGCCTGAACTTCCAGAGTGCAAGAGTTTAAAAACAAACCACTCCATCGAAGAAATGACACACCATCATCACCAACATAAATCCTGTTCGATGGAGGCTCTGAGCCATTTTCTATATCAAAATTTAGACAATATTTTCCCTCATTCATGTGACAATTATATCCCTGAAATCCTCTTTGCAACAAGAAGAAGAAGCTGGCTGCCTGCTTCTTTGAGGTTGATATGAATAGGAAGTCATCAATTAATCTAAGAAGTATGCTAGAGGGAGACGAGATAACTTTAGACAGGTCACAAGTAAGAGGTCCAGTAGTTCCTTCAAGAAATGAGAAGATCACATTCCTTTCAAGGTGCCCATAATAAAATGAGCAAAGGAGAGAAGACAAAACACTTCCTTGAGGTATACCTAAATCTTGCAAGTAAAACCCTTTATCCAGTTGTACTATATTTCGCTTCACATGCTCATTCAGAATGTATAACAGCTGCCTCCTTTTCAAATGCTTATCTTGTCCCTGCAAAGATGAGTAACTTGAAAATTAGGTGATAGCTGGCTTCTGAAAAATGCTCACTATCCTTTTGACTCATTCTCAAATCAATAGCTGGTTTCCAAAATATTAGGAGACATCAACAAGGCTCGGTAAAAGGAGCTCAAATATCCTGGATGAATTATGGAGTGCTGAATTATTTGCCAGGCAAAAGAACGACATTTTCACTCATTTTATCACAACCCAAATCTAAATTCAAGCAGTTAACATATTGGCAAGCTAGCATGATAGTTTTTTTCTGTTTTCATATTTTGTTCTGATAGAATGTTTTCTGCAATGTTCCATATGAGATCCTGAACTTGTACTTTATGGTTGCCACAATGGCTTTTTGAATAACTGTAAAGCAACACTGAGATTTATACGAATGTTTAGAGACACCGATGCTTATAATCACTGATCAAGCTACAAGAACACCACATATATATCACACGTACAACAGCCACTACCAACATCAATTAAAATTATATAATCTGTAAGGAGCACCCGAAAGCTAAACAAGACGAGGAAAGGCAAACATCAGATCGTAGGAAATATGTGCCAGCTAGAAAAGAAGGTTAATACAACCAAGCTTAAAAGAATGCATGATCGTTTTCAATATAACAAGAGAAGTGTCAAACATGAAAAGATAAGTTTCCAAGAAGGTTTCGGACCCTTGCAGTCATCCATGAAAAGAATGTTAACAGAGAATAAACAAACTAAGGCCTAATAAATAAAACCAAAGAAGATAGACCTCAAAAAGGAAAACCAGATAATACCTGATTAACAATTACAGCGTGCAGTGGACCAGATAGCAGAGAACTGAATTCGGTAATGCCTTTGCCGATGCTTGGGTCAGTTAACATGAAATTCTCATGGACCCACAATGATTTCTTGGTGCATACAACTTGATAAGACTGTTTCAGATGATATTCATCCTCGTGTAAGACATCCTTCATTACATCAAGCAGCTTGTCTTGATCTATAGAATCAAAAGCTTTTGACACGTCAGAAACAACAACAAATACATCAGGTATTGTGGTCGATCCATTCTTCAGAGAAGTTATAAACGGGCATAACTTTTTGTATATATCATTGTAGTCAAATACTGACGCCCCTAAGTTCTCTGGTTCCTTTAACTTTATGCCTTTTAGAACAGCATATGTATCACGAAGAACATAATTCACAGACTTGAAATTTTTAGATTTAACAGTGCCGAGATTACGTTGTGCTTTCTTCAGCATCCCAAGACTGCAAACTTTGGGAGAACCTTGAGCCGGAATCCAGGATGACGCTTTCAGATTTGCAAGCATCCTAACTCCATTTTCTTTTGGACGAAGTCTGAGCTTTGAGAAACCGAATGACCTTTTCCACACAATAGTTTCAACATCAAGAATATCCAAAGGTCGATAATTGTGGCTTTTCATGTTAAAAATTGCTCTATTATGCAACTTCTCCCATATTGATTTATGATAATAATACACGTCATTTTTCCCATGCTCAATTTCCGTAGCATAGAAGTTGGCTTGTATCAATGGCACAACCAGAAATGTGAAAAACCAAAATATCCATCTCTTCAAAAGCACTTGTTTCAAATTAAATGCAGCACTGTTAACTTCAGAAAGTTCCTCCTTACCATTCTTATTGAGCTCAAAATGCCACATCCACACACCCAAGTAGAAAGGCGAATGCTTGTCTGATAGAAATGGGAATCCTGAAGTTTTCAATTTATGCATACACTGCTTCATAGAAAATTTCTCAAACCTTCTGAGTCGAATAAACTTGGAAATGTTTCGCCTTAAGATTCTGCAACTAGACGGAGTTCCTAGCAAGTCTGGAGGAACTATGGTTCTACAGGCAGCCCACACAAATGAAATCACCTGATTTTTTGAACAAAAAGCCTTAGTTTCCTCGACCTGGGAGTTATTGTTCACAAACATTCCTTTGCCATCTTCAATATCAATACAATGGAACACCCTTGTTGGTTGTCTCTCCAAATTGTTCCCCTGAAAAACAAGACTTCTTAACAAATACCAACTTTTCAAAAAGAAACAAAAGGAAACTGTACTGAAATTGTATGTTTCCAATGTCACAAGTCTCAAGGAAAATTAACCTCCAAAAGTGAGCTGCAACTTTTCGGTTTATTATCTTTCAAAGATGAAACACTGCAATGCTTATCCAACAACCTCAAGTGCTTGCAGTGTTGAGCTCGGCGAATAATAATCTTAAACAGCTTAACAAATGAATGGTACCTGAAAAATTTGCAGAAAGAAATCAAAAGAAATGATTAATGTGCCGTGTACTATGTACCTGTGGCTCCTTAAATTGTCTAGATTAATATATCTTAAAGCAAAGGATAGGTTTAGTTGTAACTGAATTACCTTCAACCACAATATTAAGCATATTTACCTAGTTCCTACAAATAATGAAAGATAAAAGTTGAAAAACAGAAGCAATAGAAACTTCATTGTGGGAAGTTTATACACTTCCACGACATTTACCTCTCCAGAATCTAACTCTTTCAGGGAATTCAAAATTTTAAGTTTGGTCCAAGAGCAGGTGCAGAATAACTAAACCTACAATCTGGTCGTTCAGCAGGAGTCTTACTGTGAAATGAAAAATAAGTCCCATTAAGAGCATTATCAGGACACTCTAAGCGAGGGCTCTAAGCAGTAAGTCATTAAACCAACCCCAGGATCATAAATTATTTGGTCATCAGTTAACAGAAGCCCAAAAGGATGTATGTGTAGGCTCTCAAACGCAATATTGCCTAAAAGAAACGCACAATAAACATCATAAATAAATTAGGAGCGCATTGAAAGTCTAAATCAATATGCTAGAGAAATGACTTACAGGCATATGGATCCAATGGGACAAAAGCTGGAGCTCATAGGGCATGGCATTGGTGAGGCACTTACATTTGTTTCGGAGAAGTGAAAGATGCTTTCAATAAGAGACTTTGACCCAGCAAAATTGGGCTTTAAGTAGTTTAGTTCATCTGATTACTGTTAAGTTATAACAACAGCTTTATACCAGGAAAGGAGGAAAAAGAAGCAATGATCCAGTAATCCACTGTTTGGATACATGCACCATAATGCATGGGATTGAGGTTTGTGCAAGTTAGCCCTATCTATTCCTGTCCCTTGCATCTAATTAAAGAACACTATAGCACCAAACAACATAGTTATATTGGACAAGAACTAGTGAATTATACTTGGATTTTTTGCATAGCGAAAATCACAAAAGTAGGCCATCGGTATGTCAAACTGCACAAAAAGAAAAGCACAAAAACAAGTGTATCAGACTATCAGGGCACGCAATGGGAGAAGGATACGTTTCCTGGGAAGAACAAATGGAGAATGCTCCAAGTTATAAAATATGGGTCGTCTATTAATCCAGATCCGTTTAGAGAGTGAATCAGGAGCTTGGAACACATGAAAAGAAGAGCATTTCTGTAGTATTGGTAACAAAAAATTAAATTAGCCCTAAGCAAAGGTTCAAATGAAACTTGGCTTGAGAATTCATCGCCAATAAACAGAGAATATTTGGAGTATTTGACTTCAATTTGAACCCGAATCACCAGATCACTGTCCTCACTAGAAATTACCTTCTCATGACAATGATTTGGATTTTCTACAGAGTAATGTTGAAGGCTTCCAGCTGAGTTGCAATTCATCGGATAATAGGCTTCATTACTGGTTTCTTTAATATCCAAACGCCTACGCTTCTTGATTCGCTGCCACTTAAACGGTCTTGAACGCTTTTTGGGCTTCACTGAAGTTTCACACAAGACTTCAAGTTCATCATTAGCTTGATGATGCCCTTTCTCAACTCCAGTTCTAGTTTCTATTGCATCTTGCTTAAAATAATTTGTCTGACTTTTATTTAAAAACTGGCAGAAAGGCACCGCGCAATTTCTACTATTACTTCCAACACAAGAAACAGAAACATCAGCGCCAAAAGAACAACGCCACTGTCTCTTGCACACTGAGTTAGTATTCTCATGTATAATGCTCCTCTTCAAGTGTCCTGAAAATTAAAGTTCAACTGAATAATTCAATCTAGTGTCGTACCAAATATTTAGGGAGCAATATACTCTCAATGCCTTGATCTTGATATGTATAAACCTGCATACCATTTCTGCAATCAAAACCCCATTTGACTTCAAGACATGTAACAATAAATTAAAAGTTGCAAGAAAAAGTTCGAGCAAAACAGAAAGTTCAAATATATTATCTATGCCAAGCAGTGTAGAACTAATCCCTGACTGCAGATAAACAATGATGCAAAATGTTGGGCTGCAGAAGTTGTAGTCAAAACCCAAGAGTTTAAATCTTAATCACAATACAATTTCCAATAAGCATCTGCTGCATTGGAAATTTTTTCCCTTCGTGTCTCTGTTTCTAAACAAATTGCAAGCCGCAAAATCAATAGAACTGAAATGAATGAGATCATACAAGGGGTACATTCCAAGAAAGCAAGCTATTTTGGTATTAGGTACCAGATTGGGCCAATGAAGGAGGCTGGTGTTCTGATTCCGCTATATTTTTTGATGATTTAAGTACCAAATTACAGATTGGAGGACCTGCCACCTGATGATATTTTTTACGTGGAAGTGGCAAAATGATTGTTGTATGCTTTAGAAGATAAATCATGATAGCATCCCCAACCTGAAAATTCCAATTTGCACCAAACTTATTCGGCAAGTGACTATTACATCAAAAATTGCACAATGCAATATATCCGAACCCATACTATACCCTGCTTAGCAATAGACTCCATGCTGAAGAGGTTAAGAGCTCTACAATAGGACTGGAATGAGTACACTGCCAAAAATGATTAAAGAAAGAAAAAAGAAACCGATTAATTACATTCCAAAAGATAAGCCATTCAACTACAAAAGAAAATAAAAACCTTTCCTCATAGTGAATGAAAAAGTAAATTAAATATGATTTAGTACACAAAATCTCACTACAGTAACAAACGGAACCAAACAAACACATAATGCGTGTCAAACCTTATCAAAATCACTGCATATAACATTAGAAGAAGCCAGCTTGTCCCTCATTATCATTTCCATGGTCCTTTCCACAATCTGAGAAATATCATGAAAACAAAGAAAAATAAGCAAAAGTTAACCGATTAACCATGGCGCACGAGAAGAAAATGTCAACATATACCTGCTTTTGAGGCCATCTATTGGCGGGATCGTGACGGCCAATGGGAGGGGCGTCGATGTTGATAACGACGAAGGAGTGGTTGAGGAGCTTTCGGTAGTCAGCGGGATCGTCCGGTCGGAGCAGATAGGACATGACATCTTGGCCGCCGCTGCATTGAGAAATTAGACATACGACGCCGGTGGCAAGGGTCATTGCCCGGTTCCTGAACAGTCTCCATAGGACCTCGGGGACCCTTCGCTTTTTCGGCATCGTTCTGTTTTTAGGAGGGAAAGCGAAGCATTTGGCTGTGGAAGATTTTTAAATGTACAATTTCAAAGTTAGTAATTGCCAATGCAATTACTAAGTTAGAATTCCAATGCCATGATCCTATTCCAATACTATTATAATTGGAACTAGTAAATGGTAATTCCAATGTTTTAAAATTAGAATTTGAAGTTAAATCGATCAGATAAAAAATTAAAAGTTTAAAATGTTAAAATGATATTATTGAATAAAATTAAAAAATTAAAAATATAATTTAAAAATATTTTTAAAATATTTTAAAATATATCATATATCAATTTTATATAAAATTGTCAAATTTTAATTAAAAAATACTGTTCACTTAATAAAATATAATATTTTTATAATATTAAATTATATTTTTAAAATAAATCGAATAATACTTATTAATTTTTTATTAGTCATTTACAATAAAATTTAAACAGTATATACAATTTCTTGATCACTTCTTAATAAAACTCTCCTATTTTAAAGATTATGTTAAAACAAATTCTTAACCATGTTCTATATGCATTGTATTATATATTGCATTGCATATTTTTACTTTATTTTATTTTGTATTATCATTATTTTCACTGCATATAAGTTTATCAAAAATAATCTTTTTATCAGGTAGAGATAAGGCTATATATTATTAGACTTCTCTAAATCTCTCGTTTTAGCGGAACTCTCATTCAATATTGTTGTTATTATTGTTAAAAAGTATCTTCATCTTATTCAGGATTAGAGATTATGGACGGACAAGTAAAATCATACTCCTTATAATACATGCCTGTGATCATAGTTCTTCTATTAGTCTATGCATTAGTCATTTGCAAATGATTTTTAAGATACCAAAATTCTTCACTACGAATAATTGCTCAACCTCAAATTTTCACTCGGGATTAGCATTTTAGTGATTATTATTCACGAAAATAGTCTTTTTGTAAAAATGCAAAAGAAAAATTACGTATATTATGACCCTTTTCAAACTCAACAAAACGAGAAACTTTATGTGTTGGGTATATTTTCTCATTGAGTGCCGAGTACTTAGAATTAACAAATTGGACGGATTGCACTTAACAATTTATTTCTACATTTTGATGTCTCTGGAAATTTTCTCTTCGTGGACGCAAGTTCAAGTTCTTGTCTGTTAAATGTAACCACTGAAAAGGAACGACACATATAGACTAATGGGATTTCTCATTTTTATAAATTATAAACTAAATATTTTTGCTAGAATACAGCAACTACGACTTTCTTGTTTTATAATGTTGACTAATCGACAATGGAAAAGATAAATAGCAAATGTGTTTCCGCTCAGTAGAACATAACATCTCGAGGTCTTGCTCTTGCATATAATTAAGACGGTCATACTATTAATTTGTGAAAGGAAGAAGAGAACTGATCAAAAATTGAAAGAATAATAAAATAATTAATTAAACCTACATAATATTTAAATGTAACTTATAAGTACCTTAATTTAATTTTCTACGTATTTTCTCTAATTTATATTTTTAATTTTTAATTCATATAATAATGCTCAATTTCTTAATATCATCTCATTTTCTCTGTCCGTCTGGTTGTCCCTTTATTTAATCATGATTGAACACAACAGTACAACAGGATTGGAGGAATAGATCAAACTGTGATGAGGATGATATGACAAAGGTAGGAGGGCGACAATCTTCAATGGTAATGGTACTTTATTTTCTGTCATTGTCGTATTTACTTTTGTTTGTTAATATTATTCCTTTTAGCATTTATTTTGATCAATAAAGATGATTGTCTTCATAAAATTACTGTTAAATTTCTGCTAAAATAAAGAGATTTTCTCAAAATATTGCAAAGCTTAGGAAGACATAAAATGATCCAAATTATTTGATTTTATCAATAAAAAATTATAACTTATAGCAAGAGATATAATTCGAACATGAATCTAGTCATTATCAATGATTAAGGAGCTTGAACCAAAATCAAACGAACGTGCTGCATGTCACTGTACTTCTTTCCCTCTCAGGTCACATCGTATGAAGTTTTTATGGTTAAAGAACGTAAGAGGTATTGAAGCACAAAGGAAGCTTACTTTGCAAAGTTAGATGATATAGGAAGTGTCCAGCGTGATGATTGCACTTTCTCCTCACTTTTTTCTGCTGATAATTGTTGGTTTATATCTTGCGTAATTTTTCCAACAATAATTGCATGATGATAGCTGCTTTTGAACAAGAGAACTCGGAGACGCTATTGTTATGTGTATTTTTGGTACTAAATTGTCAAGAAATTGCCAGAAAGAAGAAGATATAAAGCTTACATTCCAATTTGTTCCCATCATTTCTGAACTTGGGCCACTTGACTTCCATTTTTCGAGTGTAGTCCACTTCCATTCCAACCAAGCAGACAAGATATTCAATCCATTATACATACATTCACTTGACAAACTTTTAATTGCACACAGAGCTTTATATCAATCTTTATGGAAGACAAGAGAAGACTTCCTGAAACGTCTGATTCTATCCAAATTCCTTGTAATCATCCACATAATTCTTCCCAACATAATCTATTGCCTGTTCTATCACATGCATGTAGATGCAGCAGGAGCCTTCGCCTCCACTTTCATATTCCACTCCCATATCATCGACCCCACCATTAATTGGAGCACGAAAAGATAAGAGTAGTCTTGATGTTTTAAATGTTTCAGAAAGTAATCTAATCCATTATGCGGCTGTTTAGTATGTACTGCTGGTCTGGTAGAATGCCTGTTTAAATGTTTGGTGCAGAGAATATATTCTCTATTCGTTAAAACCATTCAATTTGAACGTTAATAAGGAAAAAGGTTTTTAGTTATGGATTACGAACTCACTATTTTTTGTACGAATGTGATAAGGCAATTCATATTACTCTGAAATTGCCTTCCCGTATTTGTACAGCGTATATTCGCGGGTAAGAAGATATATATATAGGTTGTTGTCGCTAATGAGTTATATAATATCTATTGATAAATATTGATAACAAATTCATTATAATTTATTAAAAATAAATAACTCAAAGAAGTTAAAATTTAGTAAAAGTTTATTTTAAAATAATATTTATTTTCTAATATGTATTCTAATTGCTAAAACCAATATTATTTAGAATTAAATAATATGAAAAAAGCTAAAATGTTCATTTAGCCTTTTTTCATAAATGAACATTTTAAAAATTAAGTATTTGAAATTTATATTGTTTTTATTAAATAAATATTTTTAAATAATCAAATAAATATTTAAATAATTATCGTGTTCATATTTCGAAAGTAAAAGGAGTAGAAAAGATAGGAAATTGATTCCATCCTAATTCAATTCTTACTAAATTTTCTATTTTGAAGAAATTAATTTTAATTTTAAGTTAATTAAAAACTAAATTAAATTGAGTACCTAAATTATATTGCTCATAATTTTTATTAATATTAAATAATTAAGTGGTATATACTTGCTCAATAATAAAATAAGATTACAGCCAAAAAAATTAAATCAGTTTTTATGACTTTCATAAATATTGTAAGTATCCCTTTTTAATGTAATAAAGAATGGCATGTATTATGTATAATTGTAATAGGATTTTCTCCAAAGTTAAGATATTTGACATTAGAATCCTAAGAACTTTTCTTTTTATTTAACTTAATTGATTTATTAGCCATTTCTTAGAAGAAGATTACTAATTGAATCTTCTAGTGTTTTACTAGCTAGCTTACTCATCTTTAATTGATCATATTAATAAAATGAATGCATATATGCATAATTTAATATTTTTCTTTTATTTTAAGTATATATTTATAATTAATTTACCATAATTTAGTAACAACTAAAGTGAATAAAATTGAATTTTTTTTTGTCGTTGGCTTTAAGAATTAAAATTATGTAAAAATAATTAAAATTATGTAATACAAAATTAAAATTCAGTTATGTTTAATACATATAAATTTGATTGAATTTAAATTTAAATTATAATCTCAAAGCACATGGAATATATATAGTAATTTACAAAAGTTGAGATACTTAAATCTTGAATTCCTTATTCTTACTTTAGGAATTGAAGTTTTAAAATATAAATGTATAAATTTCATGAAATTAGTTGAGAAAGTGTATATTCTAATTCTATTTTCTATTAGATAAAAGTGAAATTAACAGTTTCAAATACAAATCTATATTAAACTTTAAAATTCAAACATAACTTTATATTTTTAATGAATTTAAAAATTATTGATTAAAATTGCAATTATTCTTATTTCAAACTCTTTAAGTCTTTGAAATATTTTTGAACATCCTTTAAAATGTTTCAACAAATAAGAAAAATAAGAGCTTGGAGACGTTAAAAATTTTCATAAAAAATTGTTGGAGTATCTTGTGAAAATTAAAGATAAATGTGAAATTTTATATCGACAGAAAAGGAAGATGATAATCCTATGAAGAGAGAAACAACTCTATTTTGGATTGAGAACCAGTGGTGAGAGAACCTGAGATATGTTCGCATACTATCACTAGCATAACCTGAGTTCGAGCTTGCCTTCAAGCTCGATGTTGAAGAGGAGAGTGATGACATGGATACATTGTGGAAAGAACTTATTACTTGCAAAGAGGAGTGTTTTATTAAGAGTCTATTAGAACTAGAAGAGTATTTTGTTAAGAGTAGGAGTTTATTATTTCTGCAATAGGTTCTGTTATATTAATGTTAATAAAAACAACTGGAATATGAGTCTTTATAACAGTCCTAAGATAACTAAACTATGACGGTTTGTTTGGTTCAAAAAATGGAATAGATGGGGAATAGAATAACTATTCTTAAGAATAGAAAAGATGAGGAATAGAACAGAATGAGTATTACTTTGTTTGGTTTAGGAAATGGAATAGAG
>JAOTBA010000002.1:8301948-8314075 GCA_025629845.1 Erythroxylum squamatum
GGTCGTTATGGTTTGATTGTTTGTACATACACTTGGATCCTGGCTTTCGGGAATGTCCCGGGACTCAAAATTTTTTTTATTCCGCACTGTGTCCATGTGATGGACACCCCGGGATGTTCCTACAAAAGAGGCCTATATGAATGAGAAGGAGGCTGTAAGTTTTGAGATGACCTTGCATAAAAATTATGCCTATTTTTTCCTTGAGTATTATGCACTTTAGGTTTAGAATGTGATCCATACATGAATTTCCTTTTGCTTGGGACTTAAAGGATCATAGATGGGCACGTATGGTATGTTATTTACATTGAAAACATGCAATATGATCATGTGAAGATTCATATATAGTCTCATCAATAAAGTTAACTGTTGTCTTTGTCCATAATAATGATTTTGTATAATAATGGTTATGATCTTTTGAAAAATTTATATGTTGCCTTTGCCCATATGTGATATTGTGAAAAATGGTTATAAGTTGTAGGATATGAAAACATTAATAGAAGGATAACAAAATATGCAATACACAACTTAAAACTCATGCATATATGTACCTATGCTCAATTCAAAATTTATCAAAAACTAGCTAATTGTTTAATGTCTTTCTTGCAGGCCGTGTTCTGTGTTAAAGAGCGTCGATAATTGTCCAACATCATTCGTCTTCTTTGTAGTTTGTGATTGTCTATCTATCAAGGTAAGTCATTCAACTAAGTAATGTCTACAATGTGATCAATTTTGTGTTGTTCTTTGCAATTTTACCTCTAACAATGATTGATGAGTTTTTATATTTGGGCATTGTTTGAACTTGTAGGTGATTAATTCAAACTTAGTATTAACATAAGAAATTCACATAATTGACATGACAATTATTTGCATAATAAACCCCTAGGATGGTATATAGGCTGAAAACTTGTGATGCAACTCCTATGAGGCTTATCTGTGAAAAAATCCACGAGCCTAGGAGTGACAGTGAGATCTTGCTTTCTCAATTCATCTGGTATAACAATGCCACGTACCATAATGCTTGTTTAAAAACAAACTTTGGAAATGAACTTGTAGGTAATTAATTCAAACTTAGGATTAACATAAGAAATTCACGTAATTGTCATGACAATTCTTTGTATAACAAACCCCTAGGATGGTATATAGGATGGAAATCTGTGATACAACTCCCATGAGGATTATTGGTGAAAAATGTAACGAGCCTAGGACTGACAGTGAGAACTTACTTTCTCGATTCATCTGGTCTAACAATACCAGGCACTATAGTGCTTGTTTAAAAACAAACTTTAGAAATGAACTTATAGGTGATTAATTCAAACTTAGTATTAACATAAGAAATTCACGTAATTGGCATGATAATTCTTTGCATAATAAACCACCAAGATGGTATATAGGCTGGAAACCCATGGTGCAACTCCCATGAGGCTTATCGGTGAAAAATTCCACGAGCCTAGGAGTGATAGCGAGAACTTGCTTTCTCTATTCATCTGGTCTAACAATGCCATGCACCATAGTGCTTGTTTAAAATCAAACTTTGGAAATGAACTTGTAGGTCATTAATTTAAACTTAAAGACTTGAACCTTAATGTTATTGTTCGATCTAGTGTTGGAATTAATATATGTAAGCAAAAAATGTGTTATAGATCTTTTTTAGGAAACTGATTTTATTTATTGTAAACAAATTTCCATTCTTTTATTTAAATATAAAATTAGAAAGATAATATGAAGGTGCTTTTTTTACTTCTTAATGTCTTTTCTTACAAGATATTGGTTGGCAAATTGATTTATTCAACTGATACTAACATATGTTATCCATCAATTTTCAAGTCTTATCTTTCCTAAATGGTTTCTTCTATGAAGTTGTAAGGTTCTTATGAATTAGAATATGGTGATTGTCCAATCACTAAGCTAGAATTGTGAAATCATATGGTAGGACAGGTTGGTTTCAATTTGGAGGGGAAATGGTAAGAGACCTGTAAAAACTTGGGGGAAATAAAGGATCTAATGATGTGTAAAGTAAAGATTAAATGTTCTGTAAGATTAATAGGGATATAGACTAAACCATAGTGATTATTATATTTTACTATATTCACTTATTTAAATAACATTTTTACCGAAATGAGTAATGTTGATAGATCTTGAATGTATAGACAATTAACACCCGATGGTTTCATGAATCCTGAGTTTGTTGTGGGAGTTAAAGCTTTTATTCACTGTACATGTTCCTAGCCTACATATATGGATGGTCCAAAGATCAAATGTCCATGTAAAAAGTGAAAACATATTCGTTTTCTTCCTATTAATGAAGTTAATCTCCATTTGCTAAGAAAATGGTTTGTTGCAAATTATTGTTAGTAGATACGACATAGGGAGCCATTAATTTATAGCACCTCAAGGGATAATGAAGTAAACTCGTCAATAAATGTGGATGGGTTTGAAGGGGGACTGGATTTATGACAAATAATGTGGGTGAAACTGAAAATTCTTACACCCAAATGGTTTATGATGCAACTGGTTATACCTTTCAGCAAAATATAGAAAATGTTGAAGAAGAACCAAACCACATGTAAAAAAGTTTTTTGACTTACTGAAATTAGCTGATCAAGAATTATGGCCAAATTGTAATACTATGACTCAATTATCTTCAATTGCTCAAATATTGATCATAAAGTCTGAAGGGCATATTTTTATCAAAGTTTGGATAAAATTCTTCCTTGGTATATTGAATCATTGCCTCCTGATCATACAATGATTGATAATTTCTACAATATGAAGAAACTTATTAGGGGTCTTGGTTTGCTAGTTGAAAAAATTGATTATTACAACTTGGGATGTATGTTGTTTTAGGGAGATGATGTAGAATTACAAAAGTACAAATTTTATGGTCAATCTAGGTTCAAACCTTGAAAATGTTATATAAAACATAAATTAGTACCTTGGAAGTGGATGTATTATTTCTTGCTAACTCGAGACTTCAAAGACTATATGCCTCTAATGTTACTGCTTCTCACATAATATGGCATAATGAACATGAACAAGAAGATGGAATAATGATTCATCCATTGGATGCACTCACATGGAAACATTTCAATAACACCCACTCTGAGTTTGCAGCTAAAAGTTGAAATGTTGGTTGGGATTGTCGACAGATGGATGCCAATCTTTTGGTCAATTCGACCAACAATATTCATCATGGCTAATTGTAATTACTCCTCATAATTTGCGTCTATAGATGTGTATCAATGAGGCATATATGTTCTTAATGGTGATTGTGCTAGGGCTTATAAATCCAAAGCATAAAATTGACATATTCTTATAACCATTGGTATATGAATTGCGTCATCTTGGGGAATTTGGTGTGGCGACATATGATGTGTCTCTTAAAAAAAATATTGCATTGAGAGTAGCTTTGATGTGGACTATTAGTGATTTCTCTAAATATGCTATAATGTCTAGATGGAGCACAACAGGGAAATTGAGTTGTCCTTACTATGACAATGATTTTGATGTGTTTTATCTACCTAACGAGGCCAAAACATCTTGGTTTGATTTCTCCAGATCATCCATTTAGATGCAATAAACAAAAGTTCATTAAGAATATGATGGTACACTGACCTCCTACCCCTTACAAAGCTATTGAAGAGATATTGCAGGAGATTGATGAATTAGGGTTGTTTAAAGTTACAAAACTTGAAGCTGAACAAGTTAACAAAAACATTAGCGAAAACTTTGGTTAGAGAAAACGAAGTATCATTTGGGATTTTCCATATTAGAAAACTGATTTGATAAGTCATAATTTGGATGTGATGCATATTGAAAAAATATTTTTGACAATTTATTAAACACTATAATGAACATTGAAGGGAGGATAAAGGATAATGCAAAATCACGAGCTGATTTGAAATTTTTTTGTAGAAGGAATGAGTTAGATAAAGATCTTCGCACTGGTAAATATGCAAAAGCATATTACATTTTGGACAAAAAACAAAAGGAAATTTTATGTGAATGGTTGAAAGGTCTAAAGTTTCCTGATGGTTATGTTTAGAACTTGGCAAGGTGTGTGGATATGAGGAACTGTAAATTATTTGGGATGAAAAGTAATAATTGTCATGTGTTTATGCAAAGGATAATTTCAATTGCATTTCGGGAATTGCTACCGAATAAGGTTTGGGAAGCTATAATAAAATTAATTTTGTTTTTGAAGAACTGAACATTATCTGAAATAAATTTGGCTAAAATGGAAAAACTAGAAAGAAAAATTTCAGTTATCTTGTGCAAATTAGAAGAGATTTTCCCTCCAAGCTTCTTAGACTATATGGAGCATCTACCCGTACATTTAGCACATGAGGCTAAACTTGCTGGTCCAGTTCAATATCGATGGATGTATCCGTTTGAGAGGTAATTATAGTTAATATTTAATTATAGCATATTTTAATCATAGAATAGTAATAACCCTATTTGTAATGTAGATTTTTGCATCACTTGAAGAAAATGTAAAAAACAAGGCTTGAGTTGAAGGTTCAATATGTAATGCTTATTTAGTAGAGGAAGCAAGCACATTTTGTTCACATTATTTTGAGCCGTAAGTGCACACAAGAGAAAGAAAAGTTCCTCATATTGATGATGGGGGAGAAACGGGTGATGTTGATGGTAACTTATCCATTTTTACATATCCAGGATGAACATATGGACGCTCAACAAGAAGAATGTTAACATAAAAAGAAATAGAGGCTACCCATAGTTACATTTTATTGAATTGTCAAGAGGTTCAACCTTTTGTATAGTAAGTTTAAGTTGATTTTGAAATTGATTATTTAAGTTTTTGAAGTAAGTGTTGTTCACAACTAAAATACATAATAATGCTTTTAGATTATACGAGGAATGGTTACGTGAGCTAATGCCCGGAAAAACATAGGATGATATCAATAAAGAAGTTGAAAGACACTTTACTTGATGGTTCAAGAAATATGCAAGTTTTCACTTGTAATAATTAGAATGGTTGAATTATCATACCAAAGTATTTAAATGACATTATACTATTTGATATGGTAAATTTTTTTATGTAGGCCTAAGAAAATCCAATAGAGAAAAAGTTCATATGTGATCTTGCGAAAGGACCTTTGCAAATTGTTAAATCATAACTGATGTATTTTATAAATGGAAACAAATTTTATACAGAATTAATTTCAAAAAATTTTTATAAAGATTATCATGGTCATAGCATAGCAACAGTAAATAGTGGGGTTTGCATACATAGAGAATTGATGGATTAATGGTAAAATTATTGAGATACTTGAAATTGAATGCCCTACATTGTTAATAAAACGGAGTGTGATATTTAAGTGCGATTGGTCTGATCGAACTCCTAATGTTGGAAAAAAAGTACAAAGCTTATACAATCTAGTTGAAATCAACCAGCAAAGAAGATTTAGATAATTTGAACCTTTCATGTTGGCGATGTGAGCGATTCAGGTGTGTTATGTCCCTTTTTCTAGCTTACGACGAGATAAGTCAGATTGGCTAGTCGTTTGCAAAGTAAAAGCTAAAGGTGCTTTTGAATTATATGGTGTTAGCTCAAGGATTATGATTAATGATTTTGATGACAACTGTATAATATTTCAAAATTCAAATTAGATTTATTTCCTTGGATAATTAATGATCTTGTTCTCCAAAGGAAATAAAATCATAAGAAATACGCTTTCTTTCTTATAGGAACCTTTGTTATGAACATACCTTATTAGAAATGATTTATTCAAAAAGATCCTACTAATTATAAAGGTCATATATTAGCCTCGTGATTATTGAAAGATTTTTGGCAAAGATGACATCGAAGTTATTCAGATTTAAATCCATTCAGTTGACTAAAGATGTGAGCGAAGTAACGACTAGTTGAAGAAATTGACTATTTATTAAAGAGCAACAACACTTGTAAAAGAAATGAACATATTAAGACTGTCGAAACATTTGAGCAACATCTATATTCTTGAAAATCATATTATTATTACTATGTCTTATAAAGTGAAATCACTTTATCAAGAGAGAAATTGTTATTTTATTTTTCTATGAAGCTTGTTATACACTTCGAGTATGGAAGGATGGAGAACCTTGAAAAATATGTACTCGTGAGCTTAGAGAGACTCATCGAATTTAATACTTGGTTTTTTATAATAAAACACTCAAGTTGGATACTTGGGGACTAGACATAAGCATGGGTTGTAACCTGAACTAATATAAAATTGACTACGTCATTCTTCTCTCTCTCCCCTTATCTTTTATATTTCCACATTATATTGTGTGTGATTATTTCAGCAAGAGGCTTCTTCAGTTTTATAATGGGTTCCTTTTATTTTTTACTTGTTGATGGTTCCTTTCGTTTTAACAGGTGCCTTCTTTTTATTGTTTCAACAAGACTCTTACTTTAGCAAGCTCCTATCATTTAACAGGTTACTATCATCTAACAGGCTCCTATTGTTTTAATAAAGTACGATTATATGACCCAAAAATTAGGGAGTCATTAATGGCGTCATTTTAATCTTTTAAAACAATGCGTGCACAGTCTAACAACTCTACGACATATCTGTCAGAAGATACATAACCGATTACGCTACACTTATGTGTTGTATAATCTACTTAAAGGGAACATAATGAATCTTCTAGTTATAATCTTGAGGTTTATGGTGGATAAGGGAATCATAAGAATACCACCGATTGCCTACCTTATGGAATGTTGCTAACCAAGATTTTCAACCAATATGGAATTCCTTTTGCAAATCTGAATTGATATGCACCGGCTAAGTTTCACCCTTGCATTCCTTATCAATTTGGATATAGAATGCAAAACAATGTCTAGGTAGACAAAGATCAGAAAGAGTAACAGAAAACTTAGATCTTGCACCAGACCAACAAATTCCCATGCCTCCTTCAGGATGAAAATAGTGCAAATCTTCAACAACAACTGAAGGATATTCAAGCCAATTAAGAAAAAATGTGAGAACAAATAGATAGCATGCAAAATCAACTTCTTGACATGTAGATTTTGCTCAAAAGAATCCTTTAATCTCTTAAATAACTCTGTTGCTATTTGCTTTCTGCTTGGCTTATTTATACTAATGATTTTGTTTGATGCAGTATTTACTCTTTTCCTCTATTTCATTCTTTTTATTTAACTTCCTCCCTTTACTTTATTATATTTTATAATAACAAAGGGGAAGAGTTTATGTGGATATATATTTTTCATATTTTTGCATATATGATGATATATTTCTTAATGCATATTTCTAAATGATGCCTCGATTATATATGATTGATTATGTTGTTGAACTTGTGAATATCTATGATATATAAACGATAGGTTCCTTTCTTAAGAGATAGGCTCATTCTAATTATGTCTGAACATATAAAATTCACAGGTATGTTTCAAAATCATAAAAATATATCTATTATTGCTTGTCATCATAAAAAAGGGGGAGATTGTTAGCTTAAGGATTATGATTAACGATTTTGATGATAACTGTATAATATTTCAAATTTTAAATTGGATTTATTTCCAAGCATAATTAATGGTCTTATCCTCAAAAGGAAATAAAATCATAAGAAATATGCTTTCTTTCTTTTAGGAACCTTCATTATGAACTTACCTTAATAGAAATGGTTTATCCGTAAGGATCTTATTAATTATGAAGGTCATATATTAGCCCCATGATTACTAGAAGATTTTTGACAAAGATGCCATCGAAGTTATTTATATTTGTATCGATTCAGTTAACTAAAAATGCAAGTGAAGCAATGGCTAGATGAAGAAATTGACTATTTAAGGAAGAGTAACAACACTTGTGAAAAAAAGAAACATATTTTGACTGTTGAAACATTTGAGTAGCATCTATATTCTTGAGAATCATATCATTATTATTGTGCCTTAAGAAGTGAAATCACTCTATCAAGATAGAAATTGTTATTTATTTTTCTATAAAGCTTGTTATACACTTCAAGTGTGGAAAGTTGGAGAACCTTGAAAAATATGTACTCTTGAGCATGAAGAGGCTCATCAAATTTAATACTCGATTTTTTATAGTGAAACACTTAAGTTGGATACTTAGGGACTGGACGTAGGCTTGGGTTGTAAGCCGAACCAGTATAAATCGACTGCATCTTTCTTCTCTCTCTCTCCTTATCTTTTATATTTTTGCATTATTTTGTGTGTGTGCTCATTTTAGTGAGAGGTTCCTTCACTTTTATAATAGGTTCCTTCTGTTTCCGACTTATTGACGGTTCCCTTCATTTAAACAGGCACCTTCTTTTTATTGTTTCAACAGGACTCATACTTTAGCAGGTTCCTATCATTTAACTAGCTACTATCGTCTGATAGGCTCCTATTGTTTTAATTTTTAAAGGAACCTATCTTTATACTAATTAAAAGTAATTTACAAAACTTTTTTTAAGCCACACACAATTCACCCCCTCTTGCATGTGTTTGCTTTATCATTTAGCATCAGAGACAGGTTTCACATTTATTGTGTTTTACAGCAAGTGATAGATCATGTCAAACACCTTGAGATGTTTTGAAGGACAATTCGTCTCAAAGCCTCCTTACTTCAATGGAAACAACTACTCATACTGGAAAGAGAGAATGACAATCTATCTCCAATCTGTAGATATCGAAGTATGGTAAGCAATTAGAGTTGGATCTACAATTCCCACTTTCGATAACATAGAAGTATGGTCTGATGCTGATAGGAGAAATACACAAATAAACGCTAAAGCAAAACATCACCTGATATGTGTGTTCTCTCCAGAAGAATAAGAAAAGATATCCTACTACTTTACAACAAAAGAAATATGGGACAAACTTAGAGTCATATTTGAAGAAACAAATGAGGTAAAGAAGCATAGAATGTCTTTTAGTGCATCAATACAAATCTATTAGTATGAAATAAGGAGAGACTTGATGTGAGTTTTTTTACTTGTTAAGTGTTAATGTTTTTAGATATGTTTTTAGTACTTTTAGTTCTTGGGTTAGTAGTTTAGTTTAGTTTTTGGGCAACTTTGATGTTTTGTTAAGTGTGAAGGGACAGGGGAGCAAGATGAGAAAAGTTGGTGAAAGAAACAAGGAAAGAGGTGTCTGGTGCGATCACGAGGAATAATGGTGCGAGTGTGACCGAAGTTGTGGATTTAATGAAGAACAACATCACACTGGTGCGATCGCGAGAGTGTCTGGTGCAATTTGCACTCGAGATTTTTGGCCAGGGGCTAGGCGATTTGTACACTGGTGCGATCGTGAGGGTCATGGTGCAATCGCACTTCGTTACTTCAAGGGTACTTCCGTCATTTCATCATGTTTTTAAATGAATAGTCGACGATTAGAAGAAGTCTACAACGTGCAAGAACCTTGGGAGGAGCTGTTACGATCCATTGGAGGTGGAGAGTCATGAGGAAATTAATGACTTCCTTTCCCAATGAGGATAAGTATAAAAAGAGGAAGAAAGGCATGAAGATGAGGGAAGAAGAAGGAAGAATGAGGAAGTGGAAATAGGAGCTTTGTGAAGCTTGTAATCCAAGGCATAAGAACATTTTGTTTCATCTTTTCAATTTATTTTCAGTTTGCTTATGATGTGTGTTTTCTATTTTCCTTATTTCAAAGGTTGTTTCATCCTCTAGGGTGAATCTTGTTTTCTAAACTTCTGCTATGTATGGTTTGTTGTTCTTATGAATAGTTCTTATTAGACCTTAATGAGAGTTGAGTTCTTCCTTAAAATCATACAAATACAACTTGAATGCTAAGAGATTAGTATCTAAGTTTTATGCCTCAAAGGTTATGCAGTTCATCTCTGTTTTATTTATTTATATCTGAATTGAGAAATTTGCATTATGCTAAAACAAAGTAGTTAATTCAAACTTGAGAGAGAAGAATTACTTCTAAAGAAACTTGGGATAGTAGAATAGTAGGATTAAGATTTACTTTAGCAGGAGTTGATAACAATTTTTGGAACTTTAATCTTGTGAATTCGTGAAAGTAATTCCTCTTCTTAAAGATTTAGTGTTGTCATGAAAGTTTAAACGCAATTGATTTATTTTTATCCCTTTTAATTTCTAAATCTTCTTATTATTAATTTAAACAATCTGGAAAGAATTGATTGGTGCTTAGTATAAATCCTCGTGGGAACAATAACCATACTACAATAACCGGTACGCTTATGGTCGAGGTCCGAGTGCATTTTATTTTATAACTCATCAAGTTTTTGGCGCCGTTGTCAAGGATCTATCTAACATCATTTTTAGTTTAATTACAAGTTGATTTAAGTATTTCATTTCTTTGCAGGTGTATGTCTGGGAGAAAAACGAGAAATTCGATGAAGCCTTTGGTTGAATTTCACAACGAAGTTTCTCGTTTGGAAACAGCTCTACGTTAAGCTGCTAAAGACATATGTGTGACTGGAGTTGTACTACTGGAGAGTATTGTTAAGTCAAAATGACTTCACGATTAATAATTTTGATGAAAATCAAAAAATAATAATATGAGAAAGTAAGACGAAGCAGAAGCAGAAACTAAGACGAAGCGAAAGCAAAACTAAGACGAAGCGGAAGCAAAAGTAAGACGAAGCGGAAGCAAAACTAAGACGAAGCGGAAGCAAAACTAATACGAAAGAAAATAAGGCAAAGAGGAAGTGAAAGAAAGACGAAAGAAAGTAAGATGAAGCGGAAGCGAAAGTAAGACGAAAGAAAGTAAGATGAAGCAGAAGCAAAACTAAGACAAAATAAACTAAGACAGAAGCGATACGAAGACGAAGACCCGATACTATGACGGATGGTTAATCAGTTTGAGTTAATTACAGAACTCAAATGAATAATTGTTTCTTCAAAGACCAAGAAACAAGAAGAAAGAAGCGGTTATCAAGAAGTAGTTGAAGATAAAGGCTATAAATAAGAGTCGGAGTCGAAGACTGAAAAAGTTAAAGATTTTGAAAAGCTAGTGATTTTAAAGTTAGCCAAAAAAGCTTTGTGATTTGAGATAGTGATCTTAAACATTTGTTGTGCGAAACAGTAGAGCTATTATTTTCTGTAACAAAGCTCGCAATATCTTTCTGTAAGAAAGAAGAAAAGCTGAGAACCTGAAGAGGCTAAGTGAGAAAAGCAATACTTGCTATAAGAGACCTGAAGAGGCTCTGTGGAAAGAATACTGTACTTTTGAGAAGAATAGTGAAATCTCATAAAAGATTCTGAGGACTGGACGTAGCCCACGGTTTGGGGTGAACTAGGATAAAACTGTTGTGTCAACTTCTACTCTTTGACTCTCGATTTTTAATTTCAATTGTTTGTACTTAGAAGTTAATTGCAATACATAGTGATACTCCTCCTCAATAGTTTTGAAAAAGCAAGTTTTCAAAGAAATTTAAAAAAGGGTTGTATTTAAGAAAAAGGATACACAATTTAACCCCCCTTTTTGTGCATTTTGTATATTGAACGTAAAGTCTACACTAACGCGTGATTTACTTCAATTGGTATCAGAGCTCGGTGTCCAAGAACCATCGTTACAAAGTGTGGATAAAGATCTATAGCAAAATCACACGTTTATATAGCTGAAGGCGCCTTCGTCACTAGACCACCGGCATTCAATAGTGAAGATTACCATTATTGGAAAGATAGGATGCGGCTCTTCATTGAATCTACTCATATTGATCTTTGGGAGATTACAGAGAATGGACTATATACACCACGAATTAGATGGACAGCAGATCAAAAAGCGAGAGTCTAGCTGAATTCAAAGGCCAAGTTTTTTCTAAGTTGTGCCCTAAGCAGAAGCAAGTACGATAAAGTTCACAGATACGACACTATGAAGGAGATGTGGGATACTCTATCCATCACTCACGAAGGCACCAACCAAGTAAAGAATCCAAGATAAGCATTCTTGTACACCAGTATGAGTTGTTCAATATTGAGGAAGAGGCGTCTATCGATCAGATGTTTGGACGATTTCAAACTATTGTCAATGGACTTAAACCTCTCGAGAGAGTCTATGGTAATCAAGATCACATTCGAAAGATTCTCAGAAGCCTACAGAAAAGATGGAGACCTAAAGTCACCGCGGTACAAGAAGCCAAGGACTTGAGCGTGTTAAAGCTTGATGAATTGCTTG
>JAOTBA010000002.1:8314175-8329320 GCA_025629845.1 Erythroxylum squamatum
CTAGTGCATATTTGACATCACTATTACTGGCAATTGTTGCTTTTGTATCTGATGGTAGCTTCAACGGTGGTGACAATCCATTGAGATCAATTAAACCGTTTCCTTTTTCTTCTGTTCTATCTTCCTCAAAATTTTAAGCCAGGAAGCATACTGCTGTAGTGTCAAGTTTAAAATTGGTTTAAAACTATCTTCCTTAGCCCTAATATGCATTGAGATCACTTAACTGTAAGCAAGTATTGAAGGTACATAAATGGCTGCAACTGTACTTCTGTTATGAGATTTTGGAGGTATGGATGAATCAGAGTAGATATTACTCCTTGATATTGAGTACTTGGCTATATTTTCCAGAAGATGGCA
This sequence comes from Erythroxylum squamatum, assembly GCA_025629845.1. Classification (NCBI taxonomy): domain Eukaryota; kingdom Viridiplantae; phylum Streptophyta; class Magnoliopsida; order Malpighiales; family Erythroxylaceae; genus Erythroxylum; species Erythroxylum squamatum. The sequence continues at coordinate 8,314,533 of JAOTBA010000002.1, forward strand.
CGTTACCAACTTGGGCCAGGAATTTGGTAATCGAATATTTTGTTTTGTTAAAAGGTGAAAAGCATAATTTTCTTAATCTGTTCAACTCAAAAACCATTTTATAACCCTCCATTAAAGAACCACCAGAGTTGGAGTTGAAGAAATTATTATTATTATTATTAATAACAAAAATCAAATTAAAACTACTTGATAAAATTAATAATAATAAGAAGAAAATTTATAATAATAATTAAAAACAATAAGAATAATTAATAATAATAAGAATAAAAAAGTTAATAATAATAATAATAATAATAACAACAATAAGAAATTAATTGTGTATAATAATGATGATATTAATAAGAATAATAATAAGTAAAAAATTTATAATAAAATAATAATAATAATAATAATAATAATAATAATAATAATAACAACAACAATAATAATTAATAATAATGATAATAATAAAATTATTAATTTTGTATATAATAATAATAATAATAATAATAATAATAATAATAATAATAATAATAATAAGGATATTTTGGTCTTTTTGTTACTTATTCTTTTCTCATTCTAAGTTTATATTTTTAAACCAAACACTGACATAGAAATTCTTTAGCAGTAAACTAAACAAAGTAATATCTATTCTATTCTATTCCTCATCTTTTCCATTCCTAAAGAATAACTATTCTATTCCTAAGAATAAATATTCTATTTCTTATCTATTCTAGCTATTCAACCAAGCAGGCCGTAAGTATTTATGTTTGGGCATTGTTTAAATTGAAACATAAAGACTTGAACTTCAATGTGATTAATTCAAACTTAGTATTAACGTAAGAAATTCGCGTAATTGACATGACAATTCTTTGCATAATAAACCTCTAGGATGGTATACAGGCTGGACCTATGAGGCTTATTGGTGAAAAATTCCATGAGCCTAGGAGTCACAACGAGAACTTGCTTTCTCGATTCATCTGGTTTAACAATGCCATGTACCATATAGTGCTTGTTTAAAATTAAACTTTGGAAATGAACTTGTAGGTGATTAATTCAAACATAAAGGCATGAACTTCAATGTGATTAATTCAAACTTAGTACTATCATAAGAAATTAACATAATTGACATGTCAATTCTTTGCATAACCCTGGGAAGGTTTATAGGTTGAAACCATGATGTAACTCCCATGAGACTTATCGGTGAAAAATTCCACGAATCTAGGATTCACAGCGAGAAGTCCCTTTCTCGATTCACAAATGTTAACAATGTCACGTACGATAGTGCTTGTTTAAAATTAAACTTTGGAAATGAACTTGTAGGTAATTAATTGAAACATAAAGACTTGAACTTCAATATGATTAATTCAAACTTAGTATTAACATAAGAAATTCACATAATTTATATGAAAATTCACATAATAAATCCCTAGAATGTACATAGGCCAGAAACCCGTGATACAACTCCCATGAAGCTTATCGGTGAAAAATTTCATGAGCTTAGGAGTCACAGCAAGAAGTCCCTTTCTCAATTCACAGGTGTAAACAATGTCACGTACCATAATGCTTGTTTACAATCAAACTTTGGAAATAAACTTGTAGGTGATTAATTCAAACATAAAGACTTGAACTTCAATGTGATTAATTCAAACTTAATATTAACATAAGAAATTCACGTAATTGGCATGACAAATCTTTGAATAATAAACCCATAGGATGGTATATAGGCTGGATACTCGTGATGCAACTACCATAATGATTATTATATCTAACTATGAAATCACTTTTTTAAATAACTTTTTTTTCATAAATGAGTAATGATGATAGATCTTGGATGTATAGATGATTAACACCCAATGGTTTCACTAATCCTGAGTTTGTTGAAGGAGTTAAAGCTTTTATTGACTATGCATGTTCTCAACCTGCATATATGGATGGTGCAAAGATCAAATGTCCATGTAAAAGGTGTAAACATACTCGTTTTCTTCCTATTGATGAAGTGAACCTCCATTTGTTAAGGGGCTGTTTGTTTCCCTTTTTTTTCTTCCATTTTTTGTTGTTGTTTTTGTAAAAAGAAAAATAGGTAAGTAAAATGTGTTTGTCTAACTCTGTTGCGATTTTTTGTTTCTGAAAATAAAAAAACTACAACGGTTTTACAGAAACAAGAAAACATTGTTTCTCTGAAATTTGACAACATGTTTTCTTCGATAGAAAAACAATATATTCATGTTTTCTATCTTTATTATCGTCTTTAGTATAACTCCATACCTAACACAACATCCAGCAAATTTTTACAATACCCAAGCTTCGACTCTCTCCGCCACACATAGATGAGGCAATTACGACGGTAGCAACGAAGGCTAGAGATTGAAAGAGATGTCATAATCTTTAAGAAAACCGATAGCAGAACCTCATCGGAGAGGAGGAAAGTAAAATCTAGTGCAGGTAAGTCTGTGAAGTTGTCATGGCGAGGACGAGAAGTTGGTGAAGTTGATGGACTAGTACTGGTGGAAGATCTAATATGCATCTTTTAACCTAAAAGAAAAGAAACAAAAATCCCAATAATTCAAAGGCAATTGTTTCTTCAACGTCAAGCACTGGCAATGGGTCTTGTGTTGAGTAGTAAGAAATGAGATTTCGTTTTAATGGAGTTTGGTGATGTTGAAATAGGGTTGGGAAGACTTTAATTTTGGGGTATGTGTGTGGAGTTGCGGTTTTCATATCAGTGTTTGATTCTTTAAATATTTTTTTTATTTTAATGCTTATTTTTAAAATTTTTAATTTAATTATTAATTTTTAAAATTTTGTATAAATCTTTATATTTATAAAATTTTATAAAATTTAAAAACATTTTAATTAATTTAAAAATACAATTAATTAATTTAAAAATACAATATATTATATTAGAAATTATTAATATAAGAGTATAGTTACAAAAATAGAAATAGGAGGATAAAACCAAACATGTTTTTATTTTCAATTTTATTACAAATCTCAACCAAACAGGTTTTTATTTTCAGTTTTATATTAGAAATATAAAAAAAACAAAAACCAAAAACAGAAAACAAAAACTAAAAATCGCAACAGAAAAACAGAAGTGAACCAAACAGCCCTTAAGAAAAGGGTTTGTTCCGAATTGTTTTGAATGGACACAACATAGGGAGCCATTAATTTATAGCACCTCAAGGGGTAATGAAGTAAACTCGTCAATAAATATGGATGGGTTTGAAGGGGGATTGGATTTATATCAAATAACGTGAGTGCAACTAAAAATCCTTACTTTCAAATGGTTTATGATGCAGCCGGTTATACCTTTTAGGAAAATATAGAAAATCTTGAAGAAGAACCAAACTCATATGCAAAATTTTTTTTGACTTAATAAAATCAGCTGACCAAGTGGTGTGGTCAAATTGTGAGACCATGAATCAATTATCTTCAATTGCTCGAATATTGAACATAAAGTCTAAAGGGCATATTTTTTATCAAAATTTTGATAAATTCTTGATTGGTATATTGAATCATTGCCTCCTGATCAAACAATGGTTGATCATTTTTACAATATAAAGAAACTTATTAGAGGTCTTGGTTTGTCAGTTGAAAAAATTGATTGTTGCAAATTAGGATGTATGTTGTTTTGGGGAGATGATGTGGAATTACAAGAGTGAAAATTTTGTGGTCAATTTAGGTTTAAACCTAGAAAGCGTACTATGAAACAGAAATTAGTACCTTGGAAGTGGATGTATTATTTCCCGCAAACTTCGAGATTTCAAAAACTATATGCCTCTAATGTTACTGCATCCCACGTGAGATGGCATAATGAACATGAACAGAAAGATAGAATAATGAGTCATGCATCAGATACACTAGTATGGAAACATTTCAATAACACACATTCTAATTTTGTAGCTGAAAGTTGAAATGTTACTTGGGATTGTCGACAGATGGATTCCAACCTTTTGGACAATCCGGCCATCAATATTCATCATGGCCAATCATAATTACTCTTTATAATTTGGGCCATCGATACGTAATGCTTATTTAATGGAGGAAGCAAGTACATTTTGTTCACATTATTTTGAGCCGCATGTGCACGCAAGAGAAAGAAAAATTCCTCGTAATGACAATGGAGGAGAAACGGGTGATGTTCATGGTAACTTATCCATTTTCACATATCTAGGACGAATATATGGACATTCAATAATAAGAATGTTAATAGAAGAAGAAATAGAGGCTACCATGGTTACATTTTCTTGAATTGTCAAGAAGTTCAACCTTTCACGTAGTAAGTTTAAGTTGATTTCGAAGTTAATTATTTGGATTTTTGAAGTTAGTGTTGTTCATAACTAAAATACATAATAATGCTTTTAGATTATATGAAGAATGATTACGTGAGCTAATGCCTAAAAAAATAAAGGATTATATCAATAAAGAAGTTGGAAGACACTTTCCTCGATGGTTCGAGAAATATACAAGTTTTTACTTGCAATAATTAAAATGGTTGAATTATCATACCAAAGTGTTTAAATGACATTATACTATTTAATATGAATTTTTTGTGTGTAGGCTTCAAAAAATCCAATAGAGAACAAGTTCATATGTGACCTTGCAAAAGGACCTTTGCGAACTGTTAAATCGTATCCGGTGTATTTTGTTAATGGATACAATTTTCATACAAAATATCATGGTCATAGCATGACATCATTAAATAGTGGGTTTTGTATACATAGAGAATTGATGGATTACTATGGTAAAATTATTGAGGTATTTAAAATTGAGTACCTTGCATTGCCAATAAAGTGGAGTGTGATATTTAAATTTATGGTTTGATCCAACTCCTAATGATGGTACAAAAGTACACAGTCGATAAATTTTAGTTAAAATTAATCAACGAAGAAGATTTAGACAATTTGAACCTTTTGTGTTGGTGATGCAAGCGATCCATGTGTATTATGTCCTGTTTCCCAAGTTACGATGAGATAAGTTAGATTGGTTGACTGTTTGTAAAATAAAACGTAGAGGTGTTTTTGAATTATATAGAAAAGGAGAAAATAACAGAATTGAAAGTGAAGTGTTTTAGGAAGATGTTTATAAAATAAATCCATATGTAACATATGATGAGAATGAACCTTTGAGCGATCCAAATAATGAATATGTTAAAATTTCATCTGAAGATGATGAGGAGCGCGAGAAACTCTAAAGAGGAGCCTGAGTTTGATTCTAATTCTTCAGAAAAAAAGATGATGATGATTTTGATTTACAATTAAGTGATGATAGTAATTAATTTGTGTTTGTGATAGAACATTATATGAATAAATCTATTATTGCATCAGTAATATATTGTTATATATTTAATTTATATTGTTCTATTACTGGAATATTCAATAAAATACATATTTCAGGTTAAAATATTCCACAAAAGAGAAAACATGAAACGATGTGGCCAAGGGTCAAGCTACTACCATTTGGATGAGGCAGTGCAATTCCAGGTAAAGGATCACATTCTGCTCCAACTATAAAGTCAGGTGTTGTACCTCCAACTACTACACATCCAGATGAGGCATCCCCTTCTTAACCTACAGTCCTTGTACAGTCACCTTCTATACCTACTACTACACCATCTAGTAGCCCTACTACACCATCCACCACCCCTATACCAACAAAGATATCAGGGGAAAATGTTGCGGATGAAGAAGGCAACATCTAGCCTGGAGCTAAGGGAGTTGATGGAAGAACTTACATCACAATTGTCAACAATCTGTGAGTGAAATTCTAAAAATTTCGTAATGCATGATAAAACCATAGGTTTATATTGAAGTTATAGGTTTTAATTTGAAAATGATCCAAAATAGCTTATATACTAAGTTGGTTTCATCTGGAACATGCTCCAAAAATATCTCATCCAAGTTTAAGGATAAGATAGATCTTGAGGGTTATACATGGAAGAATATCTCTCAGGTGATGAAGGATTTTTATTATCACGAGTTTGAGGTACAAAAAATATATTCTTTAGTATTTTTTTTATTTTATCTAATTTTATACATTAATTAGATAAGTAATTTATAAGCACTTATAGTATGTTTTCTTTTATAAGCACTTATAGTATGTTTTCTTTTTTTTCATAAAGAAATTTTTTAGGATTCAAAATTTGATGATGTAATTTATAGTGTATGGGAGAGGCGAGTTCGTACACGCTATAAAGACTTTCTTAGTTCCATACATGAGAATTGTTTATGACCTTCTTATATATCTAAAGAAATATGGAGTCTTTAGTAACAGTATTGGACATCACTCGAGATAATGTCCACTTCAAAATGCAATTTTGAAAATAAACATGGAGGATCGGAGGGAGAGAGTCTACCTGTACACATTAGAGGATCTATAACCCGCCAGGAGCATGCAGAGAAACTTGCAAGTGTCTACACTTTTTTTTACTTTGATGTATGAAATTTGATTTTAATGTAATTTGATCTATGAAATTAAGAATGAAAATATATGTGTATTATAGAGAATGATAATGTTATAAATGTCTGGTGCCTTTAATGATTGTGTTATTGAGTACTTTTTCTGTTCAACATAGGGTAAATATCATAAAAATAAAGGAAACTCTATCGAAATTTTTATAAATTGTAGTTCACTTATAACACTTTATTATGATGTAGGAAAAGTCTATGGGTAGGATGCCTACACTATGTCAGTTTTTTTTGCATACTCACACTAAGAAGCATGATGGTGTAACCTTCGTCAACACCCGATGCAGAGAACTTAATGTATGTAAAATTTATACTTTAATATTAATTCTTAAAAATTATCACTTAATAACATAAACAATTATAATGATAGAACCAAATACAAGAAAGTATTCAACGACAGTAGCAAGAAAGCATTCAACGATAGTATCAACACTCTGAATCTGTTAATGAGATTCAGATATATCTTGATGCTGTGGATGGTAAGGACTACCATAGTAGGATTTTTAGGTTAGGAACATTTGTAAACATATGTTATTCGCAATCCTCCACATCTAGTTCAACTGCATCTAGTAAGCGGTTTGCATCCAATGTTCAGAGAGTCATTTAGTTTGAGAGCACAGTAGAGAGGTTGATTGACTGTATAGCCCTGCTCCATAATGAGGTGGATGAGTTAAAGGAGAGGGGAAGCACGTCATTGCAGCAGTCAGAGCATCTGCCTTCACCAATTGTATAGCTTAGATGGATAAATGAATGTAGATGTTTTACTACTCTTAAGAAAATTTGTATGAATTCTTAATTTACAGTTATTTTCAAGATACTTATTATTGTACATTATAATTTTTTATTATCAATCAACATAAGTTTTACTTTATATTATCATTTAACTTATTGTTTAGAGAAATTAAATGTAGAAAAAAAAATCAAACATTATTAACAGAAAACTCAGGAAGGAAATGAGAAATATGGTTGAAATTATCATAGGTAAATTTAGCGACGGAGTTACTGACGGAAATTTTGTCGGTAAATTTAGCGACGGACATTGTAATTATTACCGATAAATAAACAACCTACCATTACTAACTTTTTCTAATGGAATTGCATGTTTGTCGCCTAATTTACTGACAAAATTAGAATGTTCTGTTGGTAAAGTTAGCGACGGACATTGGTAATTATGTCGCTAAATTTACTGACGGAATTAAAATAATCAATCGCTAAATTTTGCCTACGGCCGCTTCTCTGACAACTCATTTCGTCAGTAATTTCTCTCACCAAATTAATTTGCCAATGGAAATTCTTTATTTCTATCGGTAATTTCAATCGCTAAAACGAATTTTTCTTATACTGAATCCTCCAAAAGTTTAATCCTTTGAAATTCAAAGTTGGAAGCATAAATAATTAAGGTTTAAAAAATAGCTCGGAGTTTAATAGCTTGCAAGAAAGATGGATGTATTGTTCTAAGATACTTAAGATTATTACCTGCAGTTTCCTTAGTGAATGAATAAAAAATTCTGCCATTATAATGGTGCTCAAGGTTAGATCCAAAGGACCAGTCTTTGCATAGAAATTTCATAGCATTCTATAGTTTGTGAGCCTTAATTCTAGTTTCAAGCAGTCTAAGAATAATAGGATTTTTTCCGAAAAAGAGACCTTTGATAGCCTGTCACTTATAGGGTTCATTCATACCCCTAATATTCCAAAAAAGCATAAGGGTTTATAGGAGAATTTTGTTACCAACCCCTTTGGGTTCTATCCTTTCTTTCCCTGATTTTCTATTAGATCAAGGGGTAAATTGGTCAGTCTGCTCCACATTCGAAGTTGGCTCAGGGAGCTCTTGATATGGAACCTCCTCTTTAAGCTCATTTTTCATAGAATCAATATCTAGTCTTCCACTTTTTGCATTCTTCATCAATTTGGCTACATTATCACTAGTTTTATCTTGTCTGATCCTCTATTACTTCTATTGAGCTTGTCTATTTTTTAGGCTGGGTAATAGTGATGTTTTCTCCATTAGTCTAAGATGTTGATTCTTCCTCAATCCCCATTAGCTCATAGGAATCTCCTAAAGTGAATGATTTCCCTATAGGTTTCCCTACTTGCTTTGCCAGTTGAGGTTTCCAATTATAAGATAATTGGATTTCATTTTTAACCATTTCATTAGCAACATTCAGCTTTATAACTGACAGTGCTTCAAGAAATTCATTCTTAAGATTAATCGTCACACAAATTCTTGCAAAGCATATTTTTTGAATTCTAGTAATAGCCAAATCAAATGCTACAGATTTTCCCATATATCTAACAAGAAAACTCAGTCCGTCTAAAGAAAGTATTTTAGGGGTATTCTATGATACTTAATCCACAAGGTAATGGTTTCTATACTAGTTCTATCAAATTCCAAACCTAGAGCCCTTTTTTGGATAAACATAGGTTGCCCTCCCACATGCCATAGACCGGATTCTATTATCTTGTTTATAATATCTCCATCAATAAATTTAAACAGAAAAGTGTCTTCTTCAGTGGTCAGTATTCTATCAAGTCCTTTGTCTCCCTACCTGCTATGAGTCAAATTTTGCATCAGTGGATATGCGAGTCTCTTACTGAGAAAGAGTCTAACTAGTGTATTAGTCCAGGTTTTTGCACCCTCTTAAAGCATCTCTAAAGGTGGAGTGACAATGCCATTAACTATTAGGAATATATTTTGGTTTCTCATTAGGCGTTTTAGCTTAAACTACATTTCTCCATGATCTCCTTACCCCTTCGAGTCAGTAGTTTTCTAGTTTTTTTTTCTCTTAAATGGTTGACATCTGTTGATTCTATCAGAGTTAGGAACAAATCCTGCGTCCCCTTTTTAAGGAGATAAGCCTCCATTGGAGGCTTCCATGAAGTTTTCCATAAGTAGAAGGTTACCTATAACTACCCTTAAGCTTTGCTAGAAATGGAAATTACTATTGTATAAGAGGGAAAGTTAATGTTTAAAGTCGGGAGAGAGGGAACAATCATCAAAACTTCCTTTAAAAGGCTTTTACCAAAGCCAAAGATACAAACAAATTTTAGAAAAAGCTAACTAAGTTATAGCTAGGGAAACTAACTAGAATTTGTTAATTTTTATGAGCTTAGTGATAAACGATTAATTGACTATATTTATATATCTATATTTAATGTGCTTTGTTGGTATTTTTGGTACTTATTTTGCTTTAAGTGTTTTTTTAGGTGCTAATTGCCTTTGTAGACTAAAAGGAGAAGAATTCAGGTGAAATCGAGGCATAAACAAAAGAATTGAAGCAACTTTACCAATACATGGTCCTGTATAGTGATTGTGTAAGTCAATATACACATGTGAAGCTTCGAAGATGTTGTTTATGCCTGTGTGAGGATACACAACTGTGTATGTTTACATACACGACCATGTATGTTGCTCATGTAAGGTTCTGCGACAATGTAAAGTCACGATTTAGAGGGTATTTTAAGATAAATGGTCACCTATATGGATATGTAAGTGATTGTGTATATTTTGAAAACCCTAGTTTTTGTTATAAAAGGAAATTATGAATGCTAGAGTTAGAGAGAAGTGATTAATGTCAGATTAGACAACAGAAAAGGAAAGAATCAGTTCTGAATGAAGGACGAAGGAAAACATGAAGATTACATCACAAGATCTAGTAAAGAGCAACTACTGATCCAAATTTTAAGAAGATTTCATTAGAGATAAAAGGGGGATATATATTATAAATTCTTTTATTTCTATTTTTTCTTCTGAATATTTCATCATAGATTAGTTTTCTGTGTTTAGGAAATAATTTTTTTAGTGCCTATATGTGATGAATCCTAAGTCGGGTTGAATAGTATGATATAGTCTTTTATTTAATGTAATTTTATTGATTAGTTTATTATGATTCAATTACACATTTTTATTCTTGAACTAATATATATGGAATATTATTGTAAGGTTTGATCATATGATTGAGATTGAGAAATCCGTTATTTTGAATAGATCTACTATTGTTGGAAGGAGTTGCATGCAAACTTAGAGATAAGTCGATATAAATCCTTTAGATGAGGGTCAAACTTAATAGTGAAATTCATAAATTGAGTAATGGAATCTTAGGAGTTTTAACTAGAAAGAGGTTCAATTAATCAACTATTAGTTGTTAATAGTCTTGAGAAACATATTAATATAAGATAGGAATTTTCACAGTCCAACAATCAATAATTTAATTGTATGATAAAGGGTTAGTGTTTAAGATAACTTAGGGGAATCATCACTTAGGTACTATTTATTTAATATTGTAATGTTTTATTTATCCTAGTTCATTGTTATGTCAACTTTAGTTTATTTTGTTTAATTTAATTTTTAAATAAATTCACAATCTGATTCGGTGATTGGATAATAGAAAAATGGTTAATACTAGTATTTATAGTCCTTGTGGGATCGACCAGTACTTGTCAGTGTTAGCTACTGCTATACCGTGTACTTGAGGTTAAAACTTATTTATTTCTTATAAGCATATAAATAATCAATCAATTTTTTAGTGTCATTGTTGGGGACTATAATACTAGGAAAGCCTAGCTTTTATTAACCTGACCATTATTTCTGTTTTTATTTACTTATTCTTAGATGTCTGTTTATTTATCTTTTGAACTTATCTATTTTGACTTTGTGTTTGTGGCTTATTATTAGGATTTATGATTCATTGTAATAGATAGAAACCAAAATGGAAGGATAGAGAGGACAGTATTCTCATAGGAATTATAATATACCATCAAATATGGCAAAATCACAAACTTAGGATGAAAGGTATGGTGACATGTATTCAGAAGCTCAACTGATATCCATCTTATGATGTGACATTTATAGGGGTAACCACTACAATCATTAATGACGGGCACCAAACTATATGTGGGAGTATCCATATTGAATGTGAAATTGGCCTCAAAATACATCATATGAGAATATTTATATTTAAAGTGCAACAACCCTTATGCTAATAAATGGAATGATTATGTTTCATCTGAATCTTTATAAGAATGACAGTAAGAAGAATATCTTATAGATATATTAACGGAAGACATTGCCAAAAGAGACGCTAGCCATTGAAAATTGAAATAGAGTTGAATACATTTAGTTGAATACAACATATTATTTGAGCTTATTAATGCCTAAGAGTGAAGAGGAGAAAAATGTTGACTTTATGAATGATGTTGCAATTTAAAAAAGATGAAAAATAAGGTAGTTGAAGAAGATGAGATGGTAAATGCTATTTTAGAAGAGAAAGAAGAACATATGACAGAGAAAATAGAGGTTAAAGAAAAGGAGGAAGCCTCTATCCAAGAAGAGAAAGTAGAATAGTGGACAAAGGTGAATGAAGAAGAAAAAGAGGAGGAGCCAAATAAGAAAATTATTAATGAATAATTGCTAGTCACCTTAAGTACAAATGGTTTCCACATCCCACAAGACAAACTTTTTGAGTCAACTAAAGATTCAAAGAGTTTTATTATTCCTCTTTTATCAACAAGTTATTATCAGAAAGGGCATTAATGGATTCAAGTGGACTTATTAATTTGATACATTATGTATTTATCAATATCTTATAACATGTGGCTTATTCATAGGCTACTAAACTGCTAAGTGGAGAAACGAGTGGAAGAAAATCACCAATTATAGGCTCAGGTTGATGGTAAACATGAAAGGTACATCGAGCTAACGATGTTAAACAAACGCTACTTAGGAGGCAACCCATGAATTAGGATATATTTCATTCCATTTGATTGCTTTATTTCATTTTCTTTTGTTTCTATTCTAAATGTTAGCATAGGATTTAATGGATTTTTGGTGTTTGAAGTTAAGATAAAAAAGCATCCCCAGTTGATTTTGCACATTTTTCATGTTTTTGGTATGTGTGTTGAATTTGGTGACTTTAAGTGAAATTTTTTTAAGGTTTTAAAGAATTTAGGTGATATACATGGTTATATACGTGACCATGTATATGCCCATATACACACAATTTTGATTTCAACATGTTCACACGTTCATAAATACCTATATGGTCTAGGGATATGCCTGTTTGTAACTTACATGATCATTCATATGATCATATACCTGATCGTGTAAGTTCATAAAAACTCACACGCCTATGTCCCTTGAAAATTAACACATCTATTACTTACATGGTTAGTTACACAGTCGTGTAACTGACCATGTAAATCCGTGTCAGCTATTTTACCTTAAGACTTTTACCATTCCCTTTTTATTTTTAAAAAAATCATGTCTCCTTTGTCTTATCTTGTTTTTCACTTATGACTTTTACCTTCCCCTTTTTATTTTTAGGATTCATAATACTTTCTTAAGAGAAAACAAGTTTTAACGAATTGATTTTCTTAAAGTTAGCTCTTCCATCAATGTTAGCTTATTTTTCTCCATCTAGGCAGTTGATCTTTGTGCTGAAATCATCTTTTTTTAGTTCGGGTTAAGTGTATAGGATTATTTGGATGCCTTACTTATTGCCAATGTCGAGATGGTGAGACTCATGGTGGCACTATAAATCTAGGTTGTCTGTTCTAAGAACTCAAAATTCAAGGTTCATTTGTTTACATATAAACTTGGGTGAATTCTACTTGGTGATTTTTTCCTAATATTTCTACCTTTTGCTAAATCCTAAGAATTCGCTGGCCCCAATTCCTAAAGTTGTATTATACTTAGGAACCTAAACACATGTTCTTGAATTCGAAGTTGTTACTAAATGATCTTCCATAAATTTCAACTCATTTTTGACGTTTAACAATAATTGTAAGTCAAATTTAGTGGCATTAACAGTTGCCACTGGTGGGAACGGCTTTTTAGATATCAACAAAGTTTAGACAACCTCAACGAACAACAAAATTCCTTTATTGATACAATCTTGGATCGCATTCTTAAATCCCTAATATCAATTTATTGAGTGGCTCTAAGTATTATGATATTTGCAATAGTCTCTACCTCTATTTTCCTTTTTTATAGGAATTTTGTGGTCTAGGGGTAAGGTCATAAATTTTTCTTGCAATAATTAACCAAAAATCAGCTTTGTATTAGAAGTATTAAAGGTATACTGAACTTGAGTTGACAGAGCTTACATTTTCTTTTTGACTTTTAGGTATTTGCATTCCAAAGAAGGGTAAACGCAAGTTCCAGGGATTATAAAAATTTGTCTCAGTAGTATAAGTGTTGGCAAATTCTTTTTTTGGTGATGCTCTTCCTTAAGGAATTCTTCATGTTTAGAGACTTTTGTTGCTAATTCATAGAAATCACAAAATTGAAGTAAATCACATGTTAGTACAGGCATTATATTTGATATACAAAACGCACAAGAAGGGGAGGTTGAATTGTGTATCCCTTTTTAAAAAATAATCCCCTTTTTAAACAACTTGCTTTTTCAGAACTATTGAGTAAACGTATCACGCAGTATTGTAATTCGCTTCTAAGTACTTGTATAACACAATAAGTGTTGGACCCTGAACTTTTGGTGGAAATTAGAAATATTAAAATAATTTTAAATGAGAAAGAAAATTGATGAGAAAAGAAATTGATGGATTTTGATGGCTTTGATATTTGAGTCAATTTGTTTAGGTTATGAAAGTTTAAGAGAATGAGTTGATTGAAATGGAAGTTGAAAATTGAGAAATAAATAGTGAAAGTGTGAAAAGTTGTTAAATTAGAAAAGTTTGACTTTTTGGCGTAAAAGTTAACTTTTTGATTTAGGCAAAATTTGAGAAAATGATCTACATGAAACTTGAAGTGTCTGTTGAAAGCTTTCTGTCGCCATAAAGTATGCAATTTTTTGATATCGGGAGTGGAAGATATGATTTTCCGAAGATGAGGTTCTTTTGCTTTGTTTTTGAAAATGCTATTAAGTATAGATTTGTGTGTTCTATGCTTCGAGGCCACTCGTCATACGGATTTAGTCTGAATTGGAGCAAGTGGCTTTAATGAAAGTTGTAGCTTATATTCCCAGCTTTTTATCGCCATAAAGTATGCAATTTTTTGATATCGGGACTAGGAGTTATGATCGACTGAAATTTGGAAGTTGTTTAGGAAGAATTGATAAGGACAGAAACTTTGAGTGGATTTTTGACTCCCTTAGAGGACAAATTGATTCTTCTGTTCTTCAGGGAAGTTGTAGAGCTTCCTTTGATCTTTTTATTGATACCAAATTTGTCAAATTCGGAGTTCGGGATCAAGAGTTATGATTTTTGGAAATTTCGGTTAGATATGTATATGAAAAATCCTTTTGCTTTTGCTATTCTCCTCCCCTAATCCGACCCTTGTTCAATCTTTTGTTTATAACTGTTCCGTCCGACATCCGATTGAT
>JAOTBA010000002.1:8339388-8354566 GCA_025629845.1 Erythroxylum squamatum
TGTTATCCCTAATGATTACGAATCATTAGTCGCTACACATGAATTTTAACATAACAATTACGAATTATATCAAAATTTTGGCAATAGGTTTGCAATTAACGATTCAATGAATGCATTAAAATGATCATATCACAATACCCAACGGGTTCATACACAAATAATCGAACAATAATGAAAATCCGATTATCCATACACAAAACCCAAATCAATTAACATAGGATAACACAATCATTTTTTGATGAGAGAAAGAAACAACAAAATAATAAAAAATACTTAACCCAAGTCGTCTGTAACACCCCACTCAGTACATAATTTTTTCTTGAATAAAATCAAATGTGCGGAAATCAGTAAGTAATTTGGGCCCGCTTTATTTCATAAACACTTTTAGTCACAACAATACAATCAACATAATTTCAAAGGGGATCATTACAAATATAAAACATTTTTAGTTATAATGACTTTACATTACAACATAAATCCATATGTATACACATGGTACAAAAATTTCGGAATCCATTATTTATACAAAAATCGCGTAATACAAATTTGTATAAAAATAAGAATATACAAAATACAGACGCGAACTGATCCCGACCTCTATCTTTCACTCGCATGCAGTAGGTATACTCCTGTTGCCTAACGGGGCATTCTTCTAAGTCTTGAAAAATATTTACAAATTTTGGGTGAGTTTTGCGAACTCCATGAGTGACCATCATTGATCGCTCATCTAATCACGTAACACATAATTCACGCCATTTCACATTTCACACTTCACATTCAATACAATTTAATCACTCATATTATGCATATGCAGTGCATATGAGACCCACTTTCTATTTGTTACTTTGTTATGACCGAGTGCCTAAACTGTCCTGTATCCATTGGATACCAGGCTCATTAGTAACTGTCCCTTATCCAATATGGATAGGGCTCATTTTAAATAGTGAGTGTTAGGATCTTAATCACTTTCTGAGCTCTAGGCTCATTTCACACTTTGAGCTTTAAGCTCTGATCGGTGGCTACTTAGGTCACAACTGACATTATATTTCATGCATTCATGAAATATAATGCATCAATCACATTTGCATGTTCCCATTCAATCACATTCCCATATCATCAGACCTTAGTACAACATTCAACATTAAAGTTGAGAATCACATTTTTACTTATGGGCATGATCACCTTTTCCTTCGAAACTAGGTTCGGCATTTAATAATCAAGTCATATATCACGTATTTCATCCAATTCACATATAAGGAGCATTTCAATATTTCATTCATACATCACATTCATCGGACCTTCTGTCTAAAAACCAACACAATCAATCACATCCATAACATCATCTAGTAGTCAATTAATGCAAAATTCAAACAAAGCAAACAGTAAAGTAAGACCATCTCGGTCTACTCACATTATGCTCCAGATTAGCATTTGCTTCCAACGTCTGGAAACGTTTGGATGATTGCTCTCAATAAAATCCTCTATATCATGCAAAATATGGACATATCACAATTTGCACTATTATAAGTGTTTAATAATGCACATGTATGCAATGAAATATGTACCATGCATGTTCATGACAATCCCGGGTATTTTTCCATCAATTCCATCACATAATCATTCTCATATCAACACTCATCTAAGTATAATGCTAAGATTACTTGAGAAAAGAAACAAGAATTGGAGCTTAGAAAAGTTCAAACAAAATGAAATATATACAACAATAGAAAGGAAGAGCAAAAGCAATCATAGAAAAATAATAACCAGTGCAAAAATATATATATGCATATATCTAGGAATAAGATTCAACTCAGCTATCGAATTTGTTCTTGGAACAATGAATACTGGAATAGGAACAGTAAGATTACTAACGAAACACTAAAAAAGAATGGCGCTTCAATAGTTTTGGACAACCAAAATATGGAACTACTAGAATATTTAAAAATAGTAATCAAATAAACCCTACCAATACAACATTAGAAAATAACTAGCAAAAAAAAAGGAAAAAAGAAGGATATATATATATATATATATATATAGAGAGAGAGAGAGAGAGGAAACTAAAGCATGTAACAGCTGGTTGGGTAAAAATTTCCAAATCTTAAATTGATGCTGAAGAAAGAAAAAAGTGAAAAGCAAAAATACAAACCCTAGAATTCAAGACTCTAATATTGGAACAAATTTTATCAAATACGTTCTGATATGACAAAAAGTGCTCATGCTTTTTTCTAAATTATTTTATGAAATTGTCGAGTGGGTTAGACCAAAGAATCTGTTGCATTTCATTACAGATAATGCAATTAATTATGTATCAGATAGATTCTTGTTACAATCAAAGCATAATATATTTATTGGTCTCTATACGCTGCACGTTGTATAAATATCATTTAAAAAGAAATTGGTAGTATGGACCATATTTCTACTCTTGCTCATATGCTTCTAAGATCATAATTTTTTATGTATAATCATATTATATTTTATCTTAGTTAAGAAAGCAAGAAGATTGAGTTGAGATTACGCGTCCTGCTGCTACTAGGTTTGTAACTACATTTATTACTTTGACGAGTGTTCATGAACATAAATAACTAATATAAAATTTAATGACATTTAAATATTTCTTAAGTCATAAGTTATTAAAGAGTATGGGAGGAAAAGAAGTTTGTGTTATTATTCTAGATAATAAACTTTGAGATGCCTGCTTGGTCATTGTGAAGATTACGACTTCATTTATAAGGTTGTTGAGGATTGTTGACTTAGATGACAAGTCATCTTTTGGGTATATATATGATGGTATGCATAAAGCTCGCAAAACAATTATGAAGGAGAAATTGTACAAGCCTCGTACAAACATTCTTGACCAACGTTGGGATAAACATCTTACTTAAAGGACCCACTCAGTAACTTATTTTCTCAATACTTATTGCCTATATAGTGGAGACATATGTATAAATGATATTATGGGTGGTCTTTTTAATATGATTAAATGCAAAAGTATTTTCTCTATTGAAGAACAATCAAAGGCAACAAATGAAATTAAATTATGTCATGAAAGTTTAGGGAGTTTTGCTAGATCATCTGCAAAAAGATAACTTATGATGAAAAAGATATAGTCTAGTAAGTTTCACACTTTTAGTTCATCCTTTACTTATTAATAATATACATAAAATTTTTGTTTCTCATAATTATTAATTTAAAATATAGATGAGCAGTAGAGATTATTCGGTGAAAGTGCCCTAACATTGAGAAAATTTGTTATTGGATTACTCAGTCGAACAATTTTTATATCAGATTGTGAACGTAATTGAAGCATTTTTTATCGTATTTGTACAAAGAAATGAAATCTTTTGGAACATTAAAGACTCAATAACCTTGTTTATGTTATTATAATCTAAAAATGAAGAACATATATTTTATTGGTTTGTTTTTATTTTTATTATTGACTTTATAATTTTTTTCTTTTCAAAGCGTTTAGTAAGAAGGGAAGGTACGATCCAATTGATATTGACTATTTTTACCATACTGATTTTTTGATCAAAGACGAATAACCATTGCCTAATCTTTATTATAATGAAATTAAAAAGGCGATATATGAAGAAAACACATTTATTACAATGAATTAATTTAGAATATCTACCAATGATTAGTTAATATCATATTTTGATCATATTAATATTGAAAGTAGGGATAACTAATCCTAAAGTACTCAACTTTTTGATTTTTTTAATTCAGTGCCCAAGCTTTTAAAATTTTCAATAAGTGATCATTTTTAAAACCTTGACAATTTAGATCAAAACATTAGTTTTTGCTTATGTGACTAATATCTGGACATCCACATGACATTTAGTAGTCATGTCAAATATTCAAAAATAATCTTTTGAACTGAATTGTTAAGGTTTTAAAAGGTTGGTCAGTCAATTGAAATTTTTAAAAGCTTAGGTACTGAACTGAAAAGATTTTAAAAGATTAGACACTTTTGAATATGTTATCCTTGAAAAATATAATATATTACAAATTTACAATAGAGAATAATTTTATATATTACTAAATTATAATTTGTTTGAATGAAATAGAGGAAGTTGATGTAGATAGTTTGGATGAAATCATGATTTATGAATCTTTTATATAGTGACTAATAATTTGAAACTTTTGACGACGATGAGACATAATCTCCTTTAAAATAAAATTTTGATTTTATTATTATTCTAATTTTTATGTTAGATTCAGATTTAGTTTGAATTATTAGATTTGATTTGTTATTAGTTCGTTACACACATTGACATATTCTTTTATTTGAATAAAATATTTTATTTTTACTTATTATAGTTTTAACTCTTTTTCGATTATAGATCAATTTTATAGTTTAATACGGATTCAATTTTTAAACCTTAAACTTTTCTTTTGACAAGTTTAATATCCGATCCGTTTTTTTAATTTGATTTTAATCAAAACTAATATGATTTTCAATAAAATCAAGAGAATTTTTTTTCTCTATAAAACTTGAATATTAAAAAAATATTTTATTTTATTACATAAAAGTATTTAAAATTTATACCAACCCCTAGCCGATAATTGTTTATTATCTTTTTCGAATGTTTGAAGTTTTAGTCTTCAAAACAAAACAATCAAGCCAACTTCTTTTAATTTCGAGATAGTAGGTAAACTTTATAATCATCATAATACAAATTACTAAAAGCTCTAATATCTTTTTTTTTTTTGAAAAAGGGAAAATAGTACAAATATAGAAAAAATGTTACAAGGTCATCAAAAGGAAAACCCGTTATATACAACACAGAAGAAACGCCAGCAGAAAAAAACATCTACCACATCAAAAAAAGCCTAACAAAACCCCCAACTAGCAACTATAGACGTTAAGGCATGACCAAAGGCTCTAATATCTTGTTAGATAACAAAATAATAAGATTGAATACTTAGACAATTGGTCCTCCTTAACAAAAATTACTTATGAATTAATTTGTTGTTTTGCATAGTTTCTTATTTGGTTGTCCCCGAGATATCTTACAAAGTTCCAATTACGAGAAGGCATTTTGCATAGTTTCTACATACTTCTTTTGCCTGAAAAAATCTTTCTTTTTATTATCCTCTTGTACTTTTTTATTTTTGAAGATACACCCTTTACTTTTGAAGTTACTGGAACTGCTATGATAGTTGGATCAGATACCAACAATTAAATGGATACTCGTACTATCCACCATGAGTGTATTTATTTATCACCAATTTTTTGCCACCACAAAAAATCTTTTGAGTCGACGCTGAAGGGCACTTATGCTTTTTATCAAATGGAGTTTTTGTTTTCAAGGAATATACCCATTGATTCCCATTTAAAATGGAGACGCGTGTATTGAAATTAAAATTCCTAAAGACGAGAACCGAAATTGAGATTTTTTAATTTGGGTATATAATTAATATTTGATAACTAAATAATATATTTAGTTCATAATAAATTAGATTATGAAAAAAAACAAAAGTAAAAAATAAAACTAAAAATTTTAAATTATAAAAATAAAAATAAAAACCAAAAACTTAAACAAATATTTTTTTCTTATAGTTAAAAACAAGAACTAAATCAAACAACATACTCTTAAACTAAAATTTCAAAATCCAGATTAGATCTGTAGACGGGCAACTAGCATCATATTAAGTGACAATGCGACTACCACTTTATATGATTTGAATTATGCTATAAAAAAGTATCAAGTACCTCTTTATTTGCCAAAACGGATATCGACTTGAAAAAGTAGCGAGATCAAAGGGATCCATTAGAGAAGATTAATAAAAACTCGGAATTTTTAAAGATAAAATGGTGTCCTGTTGAAGTGGAATATGTTGAAAATGAAAAGACGAGGGAGAAAGTTGTCCAACATGAGCCAAGTATGATTTGGTTGATAAAAAAAGTAATGGGATCGAGATGGTGGCAATGGCATTGATTTGGTGGATTAAGTAATGTGAGGATGGTGGCATTCGTGTGGAAACCACACTCCCTCTCATTTTACTAATGTTATCCTTGTTTTCATCAGGTGCCTTCCAATTCAGCATTCCATTCTCAAAATTCTTCACCAATCACAAGAATAGATAGGTTCTAGGAAATTAAAGAAGCGGTAATAACCTTTAAAAATCTCCTAAAGCATCTTTGGCTGCCATAAAATTAATCTAATTAATTATCCCTTGTTAGGTATAACATAAAGAGTAACACTTTCATGTGGTCAAGTTGAAGGAATCTTTGTTTTGGACTGTTGTATAGGGCCTACCGTGCACTATATTCCACTTTGATTTTTAATAGCTTTTATTATTCTTGCTAATTTGATTCCCAGGAACTAATCCCCTCGCTGGTTTGTAGGCACCTCACAAGGTGAGACAGCTAGCCCAAGGATTTAATACAAGGAGAAACAAAACTTGAAAAAACTAGCTATCCCATAGCTTGGAGATATAGAACGCCGTGCTTGTCTCGGAGAAAGAGCTCCACAACTAAAATCGGTGGTTCTCGAAGGTAATGAACGCCTGGGCTGGCCGGGACTGCGAGGGCGGCCAGATTATCCGCACACTGGTTCCCTTTCCGGTACATGTGCTGCAGCTGCGTCTCCCAATCTCGTTGGAGTAAATCCCGGGTACCTGCCAACAAAAAAGAATGCTCAGTAAAATCGGGCCGTGAGGAGGATAGGATATTAATGACTTCTAGGGAGTCCACTTCGATAATGACTCGGCGGTACCCCATTGACCAAGCTAATGTTAGGCCCGAGTGGATGCCCCAGAGTTCTGCAACTTGTGGTGAGCCGCGCCCAATATGATGTGTAAACCCCCACACCAGTGCCCGGTGTAGTCGCGAATTAAACCTCCCGCGGTAGCTATGGATGATCCCGGTGTAACCGCCCCATCCATATTGAGTTTGACCCAGTGCGCTGACGATTTGGTCCATTCAACTAGGCTGCCCATCGGTAGTCCCTGATTAGGAAAAACACAGTTTTCCACTGTACGGGCCCTAACGATCCACTCGACGTATGCTAAAACTGCTCTCGGACCATTCACCGGCCAAACAAAATCAGCGTCAAAGAGGCTTTTGTTACGCCAACTCCATAACATCCAGCAGGCGACCCCAAAAATTGTAACCCATTTCCCATGCATTTCATGGGAAAGGTCCATAAGGTTGGATTTCACCCAAACAACCACATCTTGTTGAAAGAAGGCCGTTTCATATTGCCCTAATGGAAACTGGGGCCAGAATGCCTGAACTCTAGGGCAATCGCGAACAACATGGATTGTGGACTCTTCCTGACCACAACTGGGACAACTACTATCATAGGCAATGTGATGAGCCACTCGCTGTTGGTTGGTCAGAAGCTTATGCTTACTAAGAAGCCAAAGGACAGCTCGAATCCTCTGGGGTCCCGCCCATTTCCAGATTAGCACCCAGAGGATAGCATCAGTATCCGTGGTGTTGCCTTCAATTAACTCATAGGCGGACACTACTGAGAAGCGTCCGTTAGCAGTGAGACCCCACCTCATGAAATCCTCCGCTGCACGATCTATAGTCCGGGGGATATCGGCCAGATCCAGACAGACTGAGGAAGGGAGGTAATGTTGGAACAAATTCCACTTTCAATTCCCTGCCTCGTCTATCAGATCTGCTACTTTAGCATACAGAAATTCTTCGGGGATTGGAGAAATTGCCACCAGGTACAGGGGACCCCACTCCTTTGCTCAATCATCTAGCTAAAAGGAGACCCGCGTACCATTGCCCAACCTCCATTTTACCCCTTGGCGCACCAAATGCCAAGTGGCTGAAAGACCCCTCCAAAAACATGAGGCTCCGTGTCTCGCTATGGTAAGGGGGAGACCTAGCGGGTCAATGCGATATTTGGCTCGAACTATTCTGACCCAAAAAGAGGAGGGTTGGGCAAGCATGGTCTAGTTTAACTTGGTTAACATAGCGTCATTGGAAGATCGAAGACGCTTAATGCCCAAACCTCCCGCCTTTTTAGGGAGACAGAAGGCCTTCCAATTGACAAGGTGCATTTTCCACTGCTCTCCCGTGGAACCCCAGATAAAATTGCGTATGATTTTTTCTAACTCATCACAGAGTTGTCGAGGAAGATGCATAGTTTGCATAGTGAAGATCGGGAGGGCCGACATCACCGACTGGATTAAGGTGACACGACCTGCTAGAGACAACTGTCGTGCTCGCCACCCTGCTAGTTTTCTTTGGGTGTTGTCGAGGATATGTTGGTAGGTTCGACGCATGGTACGCTCATGCAACAAAGGGACTCCTAGGTATTTCCCCAAATTGGGCGTACTCTTTATGCCCAGGGTTTGACTGATACTAAGTACCTGGCTCGGGGAGACATTCTGAGAAAAGAAGATTCTGGTTTTACCCTTATTGATCGCCTGCCCCGAGGCCTGACAAAAGAGCTCCAGGGTTCGCTTAACTACTTCAGCCTGGGAATCCGTAGCTTCAGCGAACAGAACCAGGTCATCAGCAAAGGAAAGGTGGGAGATAGGGGCCCCGGAATGACTCAGCTTAAGGGGGCTCCATAATCCTCTTCCCACGTTGCTCGAAATAAGATGTACAAGGCGTTCCAAACACAAGACAAAGAGGTAAGGAGAGATCGGATCGTCCTGACGGATACCGCGCGTGGCCCTAAAGGAATCCGAAAGAAAACCCTGCCAATTGACCTATATAGTCATTGTCGTCACACATTGCATAATGACCCAAATAAGATCCTCTAGCAAGCCGATGTCCTCTAAAGTATTTTGAATAAAATCCCACCAAAGTCAGTCATAGGCTTTTTTTTTATCGACTTTAATGGCAAAATAACCCTTTCTTCCTTGTTTTTTGCGTATCGAGTGAATAGCTTCTTGGGAAATGATAATATTATCAGTGATGTGGCAGCCTGGGATAAAACTGCATTGATTTTCCTACACCAATTGATTAAGGATATGTTTCAGCCGGTTGACAATGACTTTGGAAATAATCTTATAAAGAATATTGCAGAGGCTGATCGGACGAAACTGGGAGAGACTAGTCGGGAAAGGAGATTTAGGGATAAAGACTAGAATGGAGTGATTTAACTCAGATTCCCAACGATCCTTCCGAAACACTGCCTGAATGAACTCGGTCACTTTGGGGCCGACCCATGCCCATTGCTTTTGAAAGAATAAATCATTGAAGCCATTAACCCCTGGGGCCTTGTTTGGATTCATATTAAAAACCTTATTTTTAATCTCAAGGGGGTGTATGGATTGGCCTAGTGCTCGGAGCCTTTCTGGCGAAATGGGAGGAAAAGCCTGGGAGATCGGGAATTAGACACTAGGTCCCACCCTTTGAGTGTACAGCTGGGCAAAAAAGTCTCGAGCTAAACTAGCAAGACGCCCTGGGTCCGAGATAATTTCCCCCGGGAGGTAGTGAGACTCTCGATCCGCAACTTTTTTCTTTTTGACAGGGTAAGCGTGTGGTAGTATTTCGTATTTCTATCGCCCTTCGATATCCAGTCGCATATGGCTTTTTGGTGCCAATAGATTTCTTCCGCACTCAGCACCTGCAAAAGCTCCCCACTCAAATGCTCCTCCAAGGCTAACAGGGATTCCAGATTCTCCTCGGCCATGGCTTTCTGGATACCCTACAGTCTTGCTAGAAGATTTTTTTCGAAGAAAAATAATGCCAAAATCAGACCGGTTCTAGGCAGAGAGGTGGTGGGCTAAAAGGGAAAGCGAATGGGTCATAGTCTCCTCTTCCGGACCCCAGCGCTTGGCTGCGACCTCATCAAACCCCGGATGAATTAACCAAGCATTTTGGAAACTGAAGCTCAGGGCTTGTAACTGTCGAGAAGGCAGAGGGGTAAGACGAATCAATAAAGGTCGATGATCCTAGCCTAAAAAAGGTAAATGATAATTAAGCGCTTGAGGGAAGGCGTGCAGCCAGTCCGACGGGCCAAAGACGCGGTCCAATCTAGCCCGGACTGTTCCTTGGCGCCACGTAAACTTAGAGCCGACAAACCCGAGATCGTGGAGGCTACTCTCGTGAACCCAGTCTTGATAGTGCTTATTCATGACCTGCATTGCTCTGGCTCCTCCCCTTTTATCAGCTAGCTCCAGTTGAGCATTAAAATTGCCGCCTACAAGCCAAGGTCTTTGAAGGGATTTGCCAATCCATTTTAAGCGGGCTAGAGATGGTTCTGAGACGACACATGAGGACTGGTATAAACAGCGGTGAACTCGAAAGAGTAAGAATCATACTTAACGGAGGCATGAATAAATTGACGGTGGGCTAAGAGGATAAAGATATTAAATACCTCTTTCCATAACAGCCATATTCCGCTCGAGAAACCTTTAGCTTCTACTCTGAACGAATAATCGAACCCTAGAATACGAATAACTGCGAGGGCCCTAGTACCACTAATTCTGGGTTCCAGCAAAACAAGGATACCCGGATTAAAATTACGAAGGTAGTTACGCAGGATGACTAGGGCAAGTGGGTTATTACCCCTGTTTGATATCAGTCAAGTACCATGGTCGACTTGGTGGAGTAGGGGACATAGGATCAAAAGGTTCTGTGCTCGAATCTCCCTACCTATGCTCTCTCGATCGAACCTGTCCTATAGGGCTTGCCTAATACGGAGTACCCAGTTGACGTGATTTGCAAGCTATTGCGTCAATTCAGAGATTTACTCAGTACGCATCCAAATGATAGCGGTTGCAGATTCCCCCGTTTTCAAAAAAAAAAGAAGTTTTAACACATTGCCGTTGAGACTATCCTTAGTACCATCTGAGTCTTACTCTTCCTTTATTCTTTTAGTATTGAAATTCTCTTGGTACTAAACCTAGAAAATTCTCTTGCTATAACGTGTAGTATGTAACGTACTAAACCTAGAAAATTCAAGTGTACCTAATTAATTAATAGGAAAATTATACATAACTGCCGTACTAGTTCGAAAGATTAACCACTCCGGATAAAGGTGCAAACTGATCAAAACAAATCATTAACTTTTTTTGGTGTTATATCTAACAAACAGTTGTTTTTAATTTAAATAAATAACAAACGCGTTGTTTCTTTCTCTCTTCTTTATTTTGCTACACGTTTGGAATTATTCAAAGGAGCAAGACTTGTTTTCTCCTTTCTGTTCAATTGTCATGCTTTACTCATGAGCTGATAACCTGTCTAATATAATTGCCGTAAAGCGTAGGCATGCTAACATACATAGTATTATGGCTTAAAGATCTATACAAACTTGTGAGAATCAATCAAAGTTGTTGTAGTCCTTGACGGCAGAAGAAAATAAAATACTGAATCCTAGGGAGTAAACCTTAAACAGTTTTTGGAGGAGTATTGACATTAATTAACAGGTTACACTACCAAAAGCACGACGCCTGATTATCGGGCAAATACACGGCAATAGCCCACGGATAATTTTCTGATTAGAATTTAGAAAAGTACTGTTTCTTCCATGAGTGGTCATACCCCACTTTTGCCTTCCACCGTATCGAAGTTCCTCCTCCATAAATACCCTTACTGGGGGCGTGTGTCTTCCACACTTCGCTACTCATCATCTTCACATAGCAACTTTCTCACTTCTGATCGTTTCCTTTGTTTGTTTTTGTTTCCATGGCGAGCAACCTTGCATCCCTCAACGACGCCAAATATGCTCTCCCTGTCATCGACCCTGAGCAGCAAGCAACCCTAGAAACTGAAACAAAGGATGAGTTCGACTACTCAAAAAGAGCACAATGGCTAAGAGCCGCCGTACTGGGAGCCAACGACGGTCTAGTCTCCACCGCATCACTTATAATGGGTGTGGGAGCAGTAAAACAAGATATTAAGGCCATGATATTAACAGGGTTCGCCGGGTTGGTCGCGGGAGCTTGTAGCATGGCGATAGGGGAGTTTGTGTCAGTGTACTCACAGTTGGACATAGAGTTGGCCCAGATAAAAAGAGATAAACAAAGAAGTGATGTGCAGAGTAGAGAACAGAAAGGAAAAGATGGAAGTGATGAAAAGGAGAGTTTACCAAACCCACTACAAGCAGCTGCAGCTTCAGCGCTTGCATTTTCAGTGGGTGCAATGGTGCCCTTATTAGCTGCTTCGTTCATAAGCGATTATAAGGTGAGGTTAGGGGTGGTGATATCAGCAGTGAGCTTGGCTTTGGTAATCTTTGGGTGGTTGGGGGCTGTGTTAGGGAAGGCAGCCCCTCTTAAGTCTTGTTTTAGAGTTGTGGTTGGAGGATGGGTGGCTATGGCTGTCACCTTTGGTTTAACCAAGTCTTTTGGGTCTAGTGGACTGTAACTTATAGTCCCAGCTCAAAACTCGCCCTTCGCTCTGTGTTCTTCACCTTTGCTTTTCTTTTTTTTTTAAATTCCTATTTTAAATATGTGTGTACACGAAAGAAATAATGAAGGGGGAAAACAAAACGGAGGGTATGTAAGAAATTGTGCTACTCCCGCCGTCCGTGTATTTGCCCATTGTATGAGAATAAGAATCTGCAATTGCTTGGTTGTGTCAGATGTGTCTACCTTCTTTACGCGCACAGAAGATTTGGTTTGCTTCAAACATGCATTCCTGTGTGTAAATAATCTTCCCATTCATTTTAATTTCGTTCTTTTTTTTATTACAGACTTGCAGTCTTCTTAACAATATTATAATCAGCATGGAGCATATTGAAATGCTCCAAACAACAAGTATACTGATATACTAGAGATTGAAACAGGGAGAGAGAGAGAGATTAAAATGGAAAATTGGTATAAATACAAGAAATATGAAATCATTGTCCGCTTCTGTACATCGGTGGACTTTATGTTCCTATAGCGGAAGAATCTTGGTAACCTAGCACGAAACATTAGTCGCAAACAATTTGTAAATGAATACATACTTACCAGGTGTCGATACTGATTTGGGCTTGTTGCCACACTCGTAGTGCATGTTGATTTTCTGTCCATCAACATCGATGGATCCTCTATATAATTTTATGTTAAACACCATACACAACTCAGTCTAATGTTCAAAACTATATCGTTTTAACCATTAGATATATTTGGACCGTCTCTAAATTATTTTAGACCGATTAGACACAATAAAATTATACCGAGAATCTGAACTGATAAACGTCACTTTGAACCCAAGTGAAGGCAAACAAGACACGTGTCAACAATTCACGCATATTGGACGACCTTTTTTTTTTTTTGGGATAAAAAAGTAGGGTTTACACCTAAAAGGAAAAATTACAGGAAAGCAACACAGGGCAAAGTAACCCCAACAGAATCAACAAACAGCAAAGAGGAGAAACCCTCCATAGCAGCAGGAAATCAATATATCCCGACAAATAACCGGTAGCTAAAATTAGCTAACTAATCAGCACAACGATTGCCCTCCTGAAAAAAGTGATCGACGCATGTGACCCATTGCCGAAATATCAAATCTTTAATAGCCAGCAGCAGTAGATTCACCGTCGCATTATGATCACTGTTTAGACCGGCCATGACAACAAAATTTGATCGTACCAGAAAATACAACACTCTGTTAGGCTGTCTTTTCCTTAATAAAAAGACTATAGTCACTTCTGTCATCCAACTGTATAGAGTTTATGTCTTATCTTGATATAAAAACTCCGTAAATAATAGTAAAATATATTAGTTGAGGAAGTTGATCTAATTAAGAAATCTATTGTATTGTTACATTGAAGCTAAACTACAGGCTATTAAGCTACGTACTGCCGACTCGAGTTTGGGTAACGGAAGCTGCGTCACGTCCCTTGCAAAAGAAATTAATATATTGACTAGTTGGTTAAATCTACAAGCCTCCATTAAATTGATTTTATGCACTTTCCGAAGGCCCCGTCCGGTTGCCTCACCCTACTGTTTAAAGATATAATTGATGCTTCTGACTAGAGACGTAGTATGCAGCTGTGTAGTTATAGCGTTCTTCTCCATTGTATTAAAAAATTTTTTTTAATAGTATAAAATAAAAAGAAGAATTGACATGTGTCATGGATTTGGATTGACCTCATGGACTGGGCCAAGTTTTCAACACAGATAAGCTAACGGTACTTATTTTCTTGGACCCCAAAAAAATACTGTAAACATTGTCTGTTGAAGAATACACATAAGCCAATAGAGTTTTTTTTTCCCTCAAATAAATTTACGTCTTAAATTAGTTCTCATTAGTGATTAAAATAATAGAAGTTGGAAACTACTAATATGGAATATTTATCTCCAAAACCAAAACGGAGAGAGAAACGGAGTACTATATAAATAGCAATATTAGGGTTCAACACCCACTTAAAATCTAACCCCCTTTGTGAATAGTATATATACGTAGCCCTTGCAAGCAAATAAGCAGGCAGCTCTAAACTCGGTACTCAAATAACAACAATAGCCAGAGGGTACGCGAAAGATTAATTATGAAGCAGTCCTGGGGAAACATTGTGATGGAACAAGTGAAGGACAACGAATGCGTGTATGAAGCTTCCTCGGATTACTGGAAGTTGTTCATGGAAGGGTCGATCAGCAAGCACGACCTCTTCTGTTACATTGTTCATCTGCTCGGCTCTGACCACCTCGATTTTCTTCTCCATCTTAAGAACACTTTATTAGATTCTTCAGTCTCTGATAATACTACTCCAGTCTCTACTCGTGAAGCCAACTAAGGCAAACAAAGCATGCGTCTCAGTTTGTTATTAAAGATGGGAATAGTAGCTGTAGGTTCTTGTTCTTGTTCTTGATTTTGATTAGTTAGTTATCCTTGGATAACAATTTTAGGTTTAGTATCTGTTCTGAAGAAGGTAACGACGCCTCCTAAATAAAAGTTACGTTTTTTCCTTTTTCCCGTGATTCTTCACTTTTCCACCATAAATAGAAAATTAAAGGAAAATTTCGTATTTGATTTTTTATTTATATTTATATTTTATTGTTAATATCAATGTAATTATATTCAATGTATTGAATACCATTTCATAATAGCCGGTACCGTACCGGCCAGAAAACAAAATAGTATTAAGGTTATTGATATCAGTTGGTATTTAAAATATCGGTCGTATACCGGCCAGTACTGCTTCCTTTTGTTGGGGATCGTTCATCAGCAAGCGTCAAACGCAAGCGCAGCAGAAGAACAAACCATTTGTTCTGAACGATCTCCGTTAACGCCAGGATCAGTGTCGATCGACGAAGCAAACCAAGAACG
>JAOTBA010000002.1:8371737-8382820 GCA_025629845.1 Erythroxylum squamatum
ATTGCTTTGTAATTGTGATAATTGCTACTTTTGATTGAGTTGAAAGAAAATGGCTTTATGCTTGGTTTGGGAATGTGTTGTTATATTGAGTAATATGTCATGTCCATGAAAGTCAAGTTTTTCAAGAATGTGCCATTTGGGCAAAATATTTTCAATGCATGAAATACATGTTATGTGGGTTAGGTATAGTCCATCCAAGAAATGTTGTGTGCACGTTGACCAAGTTAAGGCTTCTCCTGCCTGCCCGCTAGTGGCACGGAGTTCCTTTCAGAACTCCCTCAAGTATACGACTACACAAGGTCATTTAATGAAATTGTGTAGTTCGTCATGTTTATGGACTTGCCAAACCAATTCGTGATGTGTTTGTGTGCTTACATGTATTGACAAGTTTGAAAAATGCTTGATTTATGTGAATGGTGATTTGGTTTGATAAAGTTAAGAAATGTATGTGTTATGGATGTCTTTGAGAAATTGTTATAATCATGAATATTGCAATGGTTTTCGCTTATTGCCGGATATAAACATGTTACCCACGAGCGTAAGCTCACCCCCTCACCTTCCCCACCACAGGAAACAAGCAAGACATTGAGTGATCAAGTTGAGTGTCAAGGCTTCACTCCAATTTGCCATTTGGCACTTTTGTTCTTTTGATCTTTTGAAGTTAGAATTTGTAAAGCAATGCTTTAGATGCATTTTGAGGAATTGTTGATTTTGTAAGTTGTATTTTGGATTAAGTTGTAAAGTGGCTTGAAATGCCCACTAAAGCATTGTAAAATACTTATTTTGATGTAAATGAAATGCATTTGTATTATGGTTTATTATGGATTTCCAAACCCTTGCAT
This sequence comes from Erythroxylum squamatum, assembly GCA_025629845.1. Lineage (NCBI taxonomy): Eukaryota > Viridiplantae > Streptophyta > Magnoliopsida > Malpighiales > Erythroxylaceae > Erythroxylum > Erythroxylum squamatum. The sequence continues at coordinate 8,372,580 of JAOTBA010000002.1, forward strand.
TGTTATGTTTTGAATTTCCATGAGGATAGGAATGTATGCAGGATTCAAGGGAAAATCTGAAAAAATCTGGGTAAAATTAGTAAATATTGTCTTCTTGAAAGTTGTAGAAGATCTCTTGATCTTTCCAACGGTGTGAATTTTGTGATTTTTGGATGTTAGAATAGAGAGTTATGAGTGTTACAATTGGGGATGCTGATTTGGTTTATTTATGGGATTGAATTTGTGATGGCTTTGATGAATGATGTAAATTTGTGGTTTGGATGAACTTGATGATTGAGATTTGAGATCTTTGTGAGATGAATGTGATGTTGAGTTATGATGAAGTGTTTTGGGATTGAAATAGGTGAATTTGGGAAGTATATAAGTGTTTATGGTGTTAGGTTGAAGATTGGAGGCTTTGGAGAGGCATTGGAGGCTTTGGGGAGCTCCAATGTCCATTAAACGGACATGTACCTTCTCGGGTGAAAAACCCTCCTTGACTAGTCAATGTGCATGTCCGTTTAACGGACCTTCTCAGGTCATTTGGTCCCCAAAGGTCGATTCATGTCCGTTAAACGGACATGACGGACATGCTCGGGAAAGATCATGCTTTTTGACATTCTTAGAGGCAGAATCTGATTTTATGGTCTTCAGCAAAGTTGTAAGTCTAGATGTCATCTTTCTAATGGTCCAAAAACAAACTCAATCCGAGTTCTAGATCAAAAGTTATGGCGATCGCGCCAAGATAGGTTCGAATTGATTATGGATGTAAACATGGTCTACTCTTTTGGACATAAATCCCTCATCCGACATCCAATTGAGGTGATTCTTAGACCAATGGTTTCCTAGGACATATATCTTCCTCCACGTAAACATTTATAGAATTTGGAGTTGAATTGAGGAAGTTTGTACTAAAACAAGTGAGAGGTCGGTTAGGAGAGCATGATTGGAGTATGTGCACTTTTTGGTATTTTGAGGATATTTTGAGCTATGCAACTCCGATTGATGTGATTCTTGCTTCCAAATGAACTAGAGACTTAAAGTTACAATTTCTATGAAGAAGTCAATTTATGATTTTGAGGTTTGACTAGTGTGCGCTCACCACCAATGTGGATTGACAACAAATGAACCTTCAAGGTTTCAAGCACTAGGTTCAGAACTCCGAATGTTGGGCTCCGAAAATGGGGTCCAACAGTTGTGGTATCAGAGAAGAAGAGATTACAAGGAACTATGCTCAAGTACAAAGGTATTTTGTTAAGAGTTGGACTCCGGAAACGGGATCCAACATGACTAATAAGAGGGGATTTTAATGTAAAATTAGAGATAGCTGACAAACAGGGTGGAGCCAAAGCAACTAGAATCGTGAATAAACATTTTCAAAATTGGAATCAAGAGAGCAATCTTCATGATTTGGGTTATGTTGGATCTAAGTTTATGTGGCGCCGAGGAGTAGTACAAGCTTGATTGGATCAAGTCTTTGGGTCGACAAAATGGCTTCAAACTTTCCCGCAAGTGGTTAATTACCATTTACCCTTCCTAGAGTCTGTCCATAGACCCATGTGGATTCATTTTCAACCACTGACGGCAAGGCAAATCGGTTACTCTGGTTTTAGATTTCATAATGCTTAGCTAACCCATCCTGGCTTTGATGAGGTTGTAGCGAAACACTGGTTACCGAAAGAGGAGACAATGAGCAAAGTTCTGGCACAATTCTCTCTTCACCTCACAAAATAGAATCGCTCTGATTTTGGAAATATTTTCTATCGTAAGAAACGACTGCTCGCTAGATTACAGGGCATTCAGAGAGCTATGACCAAGGAAAATTTGGATTCACTTCTAGACGTGGAGGACCACCTAAATGGAGAACTGATGAAAGTTTTGAGTAAGGAGGAAATATTTTGGAATCAGAAATCCCGTTGTGACTGGATTTCGAAAAGAGATCGGAATACCAAATACTATCACACTCTAACCCTCTCTAGAAGAAAGAAAATGAGAATTGAGAGTCTCACGGACCTGGGGCAATTGAGCCGATTAGCCAGAAACTACTTTGCCCACCTATATACGCACGAGACAGGACCCCTATATCGGTTCTCGATCTCAGGTGCTTTCCCTTCTTTATCTGAAGACAGTCTCGGAGATTTAGCCCAACCTTTTCATCCTACTAAGATAAGAAGTGCGGTCTTTGGAATGAATCCGAATAAAGCTCCTGGGATAGATGGCTTCAATGCTCTTTTTTTCCAGAAGCAATGGGGAAGGGTCAAAGCCAAAGTGACAGAATACATTCAAGAGACGTTCAGGTAGGAGAGGTGGGAAAAGGATTTAAATCAAACTATTCTGGTCCTAATCCCAAAAACTCCCTTAACGAATAGTCTCACCCAGTTTCGTCCGATCAGCGTCTGCAACATGAAGTTTGAAAAAGAATATGGATTTTCTCGTTCAGGAGACCCAAAGCAGTTTTATTCCGGGCCGACAAATAACAGATAATATCATCATTGCCCAAGAAGTCATTCACTCGATGAGACGGAAGAAAGGGAGGACGGGATTTTTAACAATCAAAGTGTACCTAGAGAAGGCTTATGACAGGATCCGCTGGGATTTTATCCAAAACACCTTAGAGGATATCGGCTTTCCAGAAAACCTAATCTGGGTCATTATGCAATGTGTAACGACGGTGACTATGCAGGTGACTTTTAGCCCTTCCCGCGGGATTAGACAAGGTGATCCGCTCTCGCCTTATCTTTTGTTCTGTGCATGGAGCGTTTAGGCCACCTTATCTCAAGAGAAGTGGGACACGATCGCTGGAGACCAATTAAGCTGAGCCCTACAGGGCCCCCTTTATCCCATCTTTTCTTTGCTGATGACCTGGTTCTCTTCGTTGAAGCTACAACTTCCTAGACGCAAATCATAGCCAAGACTCTGGAGGAGTTCTGCAAGGCATCTGGGCAAAAAGTTAATATGGACAAAAACAAAGATTTTCTTCTCTAAGAATGTTTCATAGGAAACCGCGAGACGACTTAGTCAAGAACTTCGCATTACACGTACGAACAATCAAGGAAAATATCTTGGCGTACCGCTACTCCATGAGCGTACCACGCCCAATACCTACCAACATATCCTAGAGAATGTCCAAAAAAAGCTGACAAGGTGGCGAACACGTCAGTTGTCGCTAGCAGGGTGAATTACCTTAACTCAGTCTGTGATATTGGCCCTCCCTACATACACGATGCAAACAGTGAGGCTTCCAAGACGATTATGTGATGAATTAGAACAAATCATGCACAAATTTATCTGGGGCGCCACGAACGAGTAGAGGAAATTGCCCCTTGTTAATTGGGATACCGTGAGTCAGCCCAAACAAGCTGCGGGGCTAGGCGTCAAGCACATTAGGTCTTCCAACGATGCATTGCTAACAAGATGGGCTGGGCCCTGTTAATCCAACCTACAGCCTTATGGGTTAGGATCTTAAGGGCAAAATATCGTATGAACCCGCACCATATTCCTACAAATCTAGAAAGGACATGGGCTTCGAGTTTCTGGTGGGGACTCTCTGCAACTTGGCAGTTTGTACAACAGGGCTTAAAATGGAAAATGGGAAATGGTAGGCGCATATCCTTCTGGTTGGATAGTTAGGTGAAAGACTGGGGCCCAGTAATCTATATGGCGACCACTCCAATCCCAGAACGTGTCCTGTACGCTAAAATAGCCGATATGAAACACGAGAATGACAACTGGAAGTGGGATTTGTTCCAACAGTACCTTCCTTCCCTAGTCTGTATGGACTTAGCATAATTAACTCCACATGCAGACAATATAGGGGAGGATACCATAAGATGGGGTCAAACTGAACATGGAAGATTTACTGTGGCATCGGCCTATGCTTTAATCGAAGGACACACCATAACTAATCATGCCAGTCGTTGGACCTTAATCTGGAAATGGGCGGGGGCCCAGCGGGTCAGAGCTTTTCTCTGGCTAATGACCAAGAGAAAGCTTCTGACGAACCAACAATGAGTGATGAGACACATTGCCATGGACAGTAGTTGCCACATCTGCGGGCAGGAAGAGACCACTCTGCATGTTCTCCATGACTGTGCACGGGTGCAAGCTTTCTGGAAAAATTTTCTCTCGTGGGTGATGGATACAGATTTCTTCCTACAAGACAAAGAGTTATGGGTAAAATTCAACCTCACGAAGCACTCACAGGTACTGCAAGGGGAATGGGCTACGATTTTTGGAGTAGCCTGCTGGTTACCTTGGAGCTGGCGTAACAAGAGCCTTTTTAAAGAGGACTTTAGCTGGTCGGAATGGAGTATGTGGAGTGGATAGTTCGGGCAAGGGCAATGGAAAATTTTGTTTTCCCAAATTAAGGAATATCGATGGGCAGTCTAATAGGGTGGACCAACCCACTAAAGGATTGGGTCAAGCTAAACACGGATAGAGCCGTTAAACAAAGGTTGCACATCGCTTCTGCGGGTGGAATAATTCGAGATTGGCAAGGGCAGTGCTGCAGAGGATTTACTCAACACATTGGAAGAAGCCCGACTCTTACGGCCGAACTCTGGGGAGTCTACTCAGGCCTTACTTTGGCTTAGACCCTTGGATATCGCCGAGTCATGTTAGAAGTGGATTCCTTGGAAGTCCTTAACATCCTCTCCTTTTCATCTTCAAATACCAAAATTGATGGTCATAATTTTTTGTTGGCAGGTACCCGTGGATTACTCCAACGAGATTGAGACATGCAGATTCAGCACATATATCGGGAAGGGAATCAGTGCGCAGATCATCTGGCAGCTCTAGCAGCTTTGGTCAGCCCAGGGATACATGTTTTTCAGGAGCCTCCTATGACAATTTGGAGATCATTCATCGAGACTCGCAAGGAGCAATGTACCGTAGAGCACTGCGATAGATAGTTTTTTCGGGTTTTGAGTTTTTCCTTTGTAACAAAAAAATACGACGAGGCAACAATGAAAACTAAAATCCCTAGAACGTAGATGCGCCCCACAACTGCAGGCGCCAAATGCGTCTAACATTTTGGCACGTGCATTCGCCTTTTTTTAAATTTAAAATCTTAATTAAGGTAGTTTAATTAAGATTAAATTATTTTAAATTCCTATTGAATTTGAAAAAGTATTTTCTAATTATTTAAATTTTGGTTTCAAAAGGGAAATTTTTATTATGAACATTATGGAATTTAGCTTAATTTTTTAAGAATTGAATTATTAAATTAAATTAGTTAGTAAATCAATAATTAGAATCAAGTAAAGTTTTGAAGAATTTTCTTTCAAAATTTAATCATGTTAGATATATATAATTATTCTAATGGGATTATATTAAATTTAAGCAGATTGAAAATTTAAAAATTTTAATTAAATATTAATTATATGTTAAGACCATAATATTAGCCTTCTATTATTTAAAAATAAAATGATAGTTCTATTTATTATAAGACTTGTTAGGCAAACTTAAGATCTATTTATCCCAAGTATATTTTATCTTAAATTAATAAGTCCTATTTAACTAAATTTGCATTTTCTGGGTGAGTAAAATCATGATCATGTAAATTTAGATGTAGAGTTAGGAATAATATATAATATATTTTTTAATAAAGAATTATCACCTAACATATATAAGAGCCACATGAGATGTGATTAATAAAGTTGTTATCTATCTAATTTTAAATTTAGTTGCTCGTTGAGCAAATTTAAGATCAACTCAACTTAAATGAAATGCTAACCTACTAAAAAATTATTTGATAAATTCTCAGTCTAATAGTGAAACCTATTATTTTGTTTATAATAAAACAAAGTTCCCTTGGCAAAATAAACTAAAAACTAATAATATATCTTTTATTTGTCTAATCATTATATATGGTTAAACATTCATAAGTAGGATAAATCATCTTTTTTTCATTCAAATAACTTTGTATTTCACAAATAAAGGTGCTCAAAATATAACCTTTGTAGTCATCAATTGAATGAGCTTTATATCTTAGACTATAAAAGACAATAAGATCTATTATAGACTATTAATAATAAGAATGAGCAACATTAAATGATACACCTACTTCATACCACCGTCTAAGTATTGTTATATTTATATTATAAGCTGCTTTTTTAAATTGTAAAGCACTATTGTTGAATGTTGAGCATAAAAAATTGTTTGTGTAGAAAAAAAAAGTTAGGGATTTGTCTTCTTCTCTTCTTCGTATCAATTGCAATTATTCATTTTTATTAGGTTGAAATAACACCTTTAACATCACCAGTATTATCATGACCACTATAAAAAGAACCTCTACTAATAATTGCGTAATTCAGTCTTTACCTTGTTTCTTTTTTATTCTAATACTCTTCAAACAGAGTTTTCATTTGTCATTTTATATAACGGTTAACTTTATTTACAATACTCCACATCACCTTTTATTTTAACTAAATGTTTCTTCAATGTAGTGATTCGCCCAACTTTTGAATATCTTTTACAATATAAATGAATAGTATGGTCCTTCATACTAAGAACCAATCTAGCATAAGTCTAGGTTAGATCATCAAATCTTCTTGAAGAGGTTAAATTATTAAAAGTACTTGAACTTTCCTACATTTATTTGTAAAAATAAATAAAGACATACATCAAAATTAAGTTAATGATTCATATAAAAATTAAAGTTTTTGCAAGTGATATCATTACTTAGTTATAAAAAATTCAACAGTCAATTCTAAAAGGATTGATCTTATACAAATATTTAAAAAATAAAATTCATAAAGACAATGCATTGGAAATATAATTGCCATATTTATAACATATTATGAGTTATGAATATAACATGTCAATATAGATTCTTTATTAATGTAGAGGATACAATTTAGATTTTCGCATATTGTAAAGAAAAATGAAAAAAAAGTACATACATTCATTAAAAACATACAATAATTTCTTGTATTTTATATCTTCTTTTGGGTTACAAAAATATCTTTATCGTAAATAAATAAAATGAAAAAATAATTACCTAACTATTCACAATACATTATATTATCATAAATTATAGTACTAAAAAGCATATCTTATAGAACTTTTTTATACGCACGTAATTGATATATAATACAAATCATCAAGTATTATTTAAAGATATTCTCAATTTGTCAAACATATAAGATTTATATAGCTCTTCCACAACAAACTTCAATTTTAATCGTGTCTTTTATCCTTAATATTCAACTGCAGCTTAAAAGTAAAACCCAAATATATTTTCTATTGACAAGTAAAGAAAACACAGAACTGATCAACATCATCAAAGTTATTTTATTTAAAATAATTGATTAAAACTGTCACATAAACCAACGAAAACATCTAAATTTAGGCCTCCCAAAAATTGCCATCCCTTCAAAAGAAATACTTATAATTATTTTTTCTTTGGGAGAAAGCTTGAAACTTAAAACCCTTACGTTTGGTAGTATTTGCTTTACAAAAATGGCAACCGACGAAGAGAGTGCGGTGAAGGAGCCATTAGATCTCATCAGACTTAGCCTTGACGAGCGCATTTACGTCAAGCTGCGCTCCGACCGTGAGCTTCGCGGCAAACTCCACGTCAGTCTGTTCTTTTCTAACTAACACCGCCCCCTTTTCAATCTTTTCCTTTTTGTTTGTGTTTTATGGGTTTGCGTTTTGATGGACTTGGGCATTCGTATTTTGACAAACTTATTTACCCAATTTCAGTTTTTTTTTTCTTTTTTTGAGATCTCTAATTGTTATGTTCCAACTTTCTCCCCTTGTTATCACGTCTCTGTAACTAAGTTAATATTTCAGTAACAAAATGGTTCTGAAATCACTTGGTGTATTCCAGTGGATATCGTTTTAATATCCAAGTCATTGCTTAGATCTTGTTAGAGAAACAAGCCCCAGAGTTCCCACTTAATTAAGAAAATGTCCAGCGGCAGCGAAGACGAAGATGAGCTCCTTCAGATGGCGCTGAAGGAGCAAGCTCAGCGTAATGTGAATTACCAGCGACCTCCGTCGTCCGGCACCGCCTCAGGTCGCCGGAAACCGGTTGAGAATTTCGTCCAGCCGCCAAAAGCCACGTCTCAGAAGTCGGCGGCTAATCAACAACAGCAACAGAAGAACAGGAGAGCGGTGGAGGACGATGACGACTCGGAGGTGGAAATGCTAAGCATATCAAGTGGAGACGAAGAGGTTAGCAAGGATCGAGAAAGTGCGAGAGGCAGAGGCGGTCGAGGCGGCGGAGGAGACCGAGATGAAGCCGAAGACGATCGAGTTTGGGATGGAGAAGAACCTGCTTACTGGAAACACGTGAATGAGGCTGAGGTTTGTGAAACCGGATCAATTTCTTTTTTTTGAATGTTTGTTTGTATGTTGAAAGATTTTATGATTTTGACTACTGTTCTTGCTTGTGTTTCTGACTGTGTCTGTGAATGAGTTTGACATAGTCACAGTAATTCAGGTTGCATTCATAAGAATGCTTTTCGTGTGGAAGTGTGCCAATTATGTTTGCTGCTTTTGTTTCTCCTCGATGAGATGTGGTCCATTTTGGAATCAAGATGGTGCTCGATCACACATGCTTTTGGAATTTCCTTATGTTTCCTGTGCCCCTTTTTAGGACTAAGATGGTGTGCTTGATTATGCATGATTTTGGAATGTCCTTGTGTGTCATGTGCCCCATTTCGGAATTAAGATGGTGCTTGATCATACTTTGAAATTTCCTTATGTTTCCAGTGCCCCCATTTTGGAATTAAGAGGGTGCTTGATCATAGGACCTTTTTTACTTTCAAGGGATGAATTAAGATAAAAGTGCCCTTGTATCGAGGTGCTCATCAAGTAACTTTGTTGATCTGTCAAGGCTCAAGTTACGAGCTACACCAGTTATGTTGTGTATTGTTGTGGTCTCTTCAACGTTCTCTTTGGTTTTGAGATGTCTTAGTACTGACGAGAAAGAAGACTGGAATATTTCTTCCCATCGAATGTGTAAAATTCATTCATCTCATCGTGGTGGTGATCGGGAAAGTTTTTGTGGGGGAGTGCTAATAAGTGACCTTTCTTAGTTCTAGCCTTCAAATGTACTATGCTGTAATGACGAATATTTTAAAACAATGCAAATTTAGAAAACCAAAATGTTATCTCACTGGATTATTATACTTAGGATTGAAATACCCATAGGTCTTGGTAGTTTCGGTAAGACTTTGGATGTAACAAGTTTTTGAGATTTTTGTGGCACACTTGTTTGGAATTGTTATTATACGGTATATGTATAAACACAATAGTGAGAGAGATAGCAATAAACAATGAGATTTTAGGAGGCAGAATAGGGAAGTCCATATACCGAGGGAAACAGAACCAAGAAATGACAGGGCAAGACGAGGAACAGAGCTGCCGCTGTTCTTTGTTCAATTTGTTTTCTCCATGTTAAAAGGGCGAAGAGCAAAAGAAAATGGATGTCCTTTCAAATGAAGTTTTCATTAAGGCCTTAGTCAGCAGTGGTTGAACTGTAAGTCGTAGGATTCTGTTAAAAGAGTTTAGGTTGGTTGGTTGATGCCCCTTAAAAGGTTTGAGGTTATTTGGCAGTCCATACTTGTTTCTGAAGAGGATGAAGAGGCGACATTCGTTGATTCTGCCCATCTTGGAAATTACTGACCATTTACCCACTTGCTTTGTGAAGTTTCTACTTCGGCTTCTCGACCCTTTTAAATCAATCATCCAGTATGGACAGGTACTGTGTTTTTGATCCTCTAGATGGACCTTCCTGCGTTGATTTTGGGGTGTCATTGGAACGTTATGACTCAAGAATCAGAATCTTGTCATTGAAAGAGAAATCTGTTTCCCCGTAGAAGATACATGAACGCTCGAAATCAAAGCTCTCTACGCTACTCAGGACCAAAATTAAACTATCGTTAATTAACCGTGTTTGGTTCAATAATATCATCATCCCACTGATGTTATGATTCAATACGATTTCCAAATCACGTCTATTTTTTCTGGTCAAAAACACTCCTACCCAACTGACGCGCTCTCTCCTACTTAATCTACGTGGCTTCTACAATCCCGCTCACACCAAACTAATATAACCGCCTACAGCACACACAAATCGGCTCCCCCATTTCTCATTCAAAGAAAAAATATAATATCCAAGTCATTGCTTAGATCTTGTTAGGGAAACAAGCCCCAGAGTTCCCACTTAATTACGAAAATGTCCAGCGGCAGCGAAGACGAAGATGAGCTCCTTCAGATGGCGCTGAAGGAGCAAGCTCAGCGTAATGTGA
>JAOTBA010000002.1:8382920-8404544 GCA_025629845.1 Erythroxylum squamatum
CCTTATGTTTCCAGTGCCCCCATTTTGGAATTAAGAGGGTGCTTGATCATAGGACCTTTTTTACTTTCAAGGGATGAGTGTTTTAGGTTGTGTGTAGAAATATTGTGAGTGAATTCCTTGTGGCTGAAAGTGTTTTAACATTTTATATCTATCTTGAAAAGGCCTGTAAGACTTAGCATAAGAAAATGTTTGTTAAAAAACTTTTGGTTCAGTGATTGTTAGGGGTTTACTTTCAATAAGGACATGCATTATAATTTTGCATCATATTTCTTAATGTATGATATTTAATAAATAGATGGGTTAGGATAAGTTTATTTGTAGACTTAAGGCTTAGAAGATTCTATTGATTTTTCCTTTTGCCACTATGTGTTCAGGAAAAGGAAAGAAATAATAGCTTAGGCTATAATTTCTTCACTGATAGTTATTTTCTTTTAAAGGAGGATACTATGTCAGAATATACTAATGTATCAGAAGTTTGGCATTTGCATTTACCTAATTTGTGCCTTTGACAGCTCGCACGTAGGGTTCGTGAAATGCGAGAAACAAGAACAGCACCAGTGGCTCAAAAGTATGAGAGAAAACCATCAACAATGGGCCAAAGAGTTCTTAACAATTTACAATCATTCCCTCGTGGAATGGAATGCATAGACCCATTGGGTTTAGGGTGAGTTTCTCTTTCAGAATTCTTGCACCGGATTGCAGACTTACAATATACTATCCCTTGTCGAAATAGCAGTTTGTCACTATACAGTTGCATGTTTTGATGGTATTAAGGTTACTAGTGATTGCCTTGTTCACTACTTAATTTCTTTCAAAGGAAGGGTAACTTATGATATTGGAACTTATTCTATAGTCCATCAGCTTTTTTCTCTTCAGTAAGTATGTTAAATATTATTTATGGTTCAGCTTGGTATGCATTCTGATAACCCAAGGATTTACTCTATTGATAGGATTATAGACAACAGAACACTAAGATTGATCACCGATGCATCAGAAAGCTCACCAAGTATATCTGGCAGAGATCGTATTGACAGCAATCTTCGTGGTATCTCTCTCAATTTCGGTGTTTCCGACATGAATTCTGTTATATGGCAAGCTATAGTTTGGAGATTACTGTAGTCAACAATACTGCTTTAGAACATGTTTATAGATTTTGGGGAGTTATCTTATAATAACACTAATGATATACTGTGATACTGATAATAGTTTCGACGTCAAATTTTGATTATAATAATTTGGCTTACTTTCTTGACCTTAACATGCCTTCAAGACTTTCATCATAATTTATAATAGAGCAACTGATGTTGCTTAATCTGAAGATTATTCTGTGATAACATTGTGAGATATATGTAACTCAAGTTTAACTCCCTTTTCATACCTAAGGTTTTCAGAAAGTTCATCACTGATCAGCTAACATGTATTGTCAATCTCATTTTAGACATTTATGGTTTTGTAAGAGTGGTAGCTATTGGTGATTTTTATACTGACTTTATTTTTGTGTTTGCAGAAAAGTTACTATATTTCTCTGAAAAGTTCGACGCAAAGCTGTTTTTATCTCGAATACATCAAGACACAAGTGCAGCAGACTTGGAGGCTGGTGCTCTTGATTTGAAAACTGATCTTAAAGGACGTACTCAAGAGAGAAAACAACTAGTCAAAGAAAATTTTGACTGCTTTGTCTCCTGCAAAACCACGATTGATGGTATGTGGACATCAGCTTTGCCACATTTTACATTTTTCTCGGTTCTGAATTGGAGGATTCTTTACAGACATTGAATCAAAATTGAAGCGGATTGAAGAAGACCCTGAAGGTTCTGGGACTTCTCACCTATATAATTGTATGCAAGGAGTAACTTCACTGGCTAATCGTGCTCTTGAGCCTTTATTTGAGAGACAGGTTTGGGTTTAATATTTTGGATTTGCTTGGGAATTCATACATTTTGATCCAGCATGGAGGACTTAGCTTGTTTTTATTTTAAACTACAGGCTCAAGCTGAGAAGATACGGTCTGTTCAAGCGATGTTTCAAAGATTCCGAACATTGTTTAATTTGCCTAGTACAATTCGTGGGAGCATTGCCAAGGGTGAATATGACTTTGCTGTCAGGGAATACAAAAAGGCGAAGTCAATTTCTCTGCCTTATGTATGCACGGTTTAAACCTTACTTCACTGGCATGCCATGTGATTTAAGTTTCTTTGGGCCATTCAAATCTTGTGTCATCAACCAATTTTAACTGTTCCAAGTTACTCCTGAACGTGAACATGAAAGGCTTGTTTTTCACTGATTATCATTGACATTACAATCTTGACGTGGCATATGGTTTTATCTTCATGGTACATTACATTTCACATTTGCATTTGTGATGCTTGATTATGGGTACATAGCTCCTCTCCTGATTCATATATTTGCTATACTCCTTTCGAAATTGACAGTCACAATTTTCACAAAGTGCCTACTTGTTGTCTTTCACCTTATCTCCTTCCTCTCCAACTCTTTCAGTTCTCAAATTTGAAAAGATTGTTGCTAGTATTTTTTTTTCCTTTAGCAAGGACTTGCATGTTGTTTGACAATTGATAGTCTAAGTGGACTTGCATGTTGTTTGACAATTGATAGTCTAAGTGGTTCCTGTACATTGCATTTCTCTCGTTACTCTTATATCTATGCTAAAATTCAAAAATTGTGCGATGGTTCTATAGCAGTTTGTCCATACACATGGATGTTCATGTCATAAGTTTCACAAGTTCAATCTTAGTTTATCAATCAAACTGGCAGATTGATGTTGAAGTATTCTTTGTAATTATCATTAAGAGAGATGTTTAGTACATGAATTGGTCCACAGGAAGAAACATGAATTATCTGAATTTGATCAGCTTATGTGAAAATGTAGTGCCCATATTTAAGTACAATTCTCTCTCACCATAATGTTAGGACTTAGGATCTTAAGCACAGCTGATCCTTTCTACTCTATTCATTGAGCAACTCTTGATTTATCCTTTTATGCAATGTTGTTCTGTCGAACTGAGCTTGCTTTGCTTTGTTGGGTAGTCACTTTCTTAGTTAATTTCAGGTAAGTATACTAAAACGTGTTCTTGAAGAGGTTGAAAAAGTGATGCATGAGTTCAAAGGCACACTCTACAAGTCAATGGAAGATCCACAAATAGATCTTACAAGTGTAAGTTTCTGAGTCCAATGTAAGGAGACCAGATGTTTATGTTTCTCTTTCATATTTGGAGCAGCGATATCGAATACTGTCTTACTTAATGTACCTTATAAAATCAAAATTTTAATACTTAGTCACATTTCTCCTACTTGTTCCCTTGGTCACTTTAACACCTTTCTTTAGAGAGAGAACTTCTTATGTTAAAAAACTTCATGTGAGAGATCAGGAATCGCCTCATAAGTTATTCAGTATACTTTTGTTTGGATGATTGTAAATTTTTATCCAGACAAGCCAAATGCCTCTACAAGAGATCCATTTGAGGAGGAATGGGATTGACAGTTGTAAAAGTGATATTTGACTCTTTCTCTTTGTTGATTTCACAGATGAATAGCTTCTTTTTATTTTTGAGAGCTCTTAACCCCTATCTCCCATGTTTTTCATTTTTTGTGTGACATTATTCCCGTTGATGAAATGAATAAGCCTGAACTTTTAACCTTTAGACTAATGCTTGGGCTACGTATTGCAAGATGAGATTATAATGGGGCTTTCTCCATTGATTTTCTTCAGCTTGATGTGCAACATTTGCAAGTCTTACACTCAAATTTAGCATTTGGATTAGCTCATTTCTATACAATCTTCATTCCTTATTTAAAGATTCTTTAATAAGGTTTGATGAAGTATCTTAGGAGAAATGACTAGAAACATTTTGAATATCTGGATTAGCTTATATGTTCTCTTGTATAGAACCTTGGTATGAACTTAGCATTGAGTTTTTTATCTTGTGACTTCTAAAGAACTGGGGAAGATGAATGCCATTTGTAAAATCTAACTTTTGAAGTACAGAAATAAAGTGGCTTTATCATCAGTGCTAGACTCATCTTCAGAAGTTAGTGACAACTTTGGATCTTGAGCATCATATCTTTTTGCACTTGATCATTGGCCTATGGACTGTATTAGATGTTTATACAGCAGTCATTGGTGGAAGTCAAGGATTCCTATTATTATCCTGGTTTCCAATAGTAGTTGGACTTTTTAAGTTGTGTTAATTTCTGTTGGTTTGGTTGGGTGATGCACTAGGAAGCAAAAGGGACCATATCTGTCGATAGTCCTTTTATCTACTTGATTGATTATCCTATTTATTTATGGTTTACTATCTTCCCATATTGTACCTTGTAATTGACCTTTCTATCATTCATTTAGCTTGAGAACACAGTGCGGCTGTTGTTGGAGCTGGAACCTGAGTCTGATCCTGTGTGGCATTACTTAAACGTACAGGTAGTGAATCCTGAACCATGCAATTTACTGAAGATTGTGTTATTAAATGGTATTAGGTTTGCTGGCTAATAATTGGGACCATGATTCGCAATTATGCTCACCTGGAGTGATCTAATTAGACACAGAGATCTTAGATTTGGTATTTATTAAAGAGAGAAGAGAGGTACTTCTTGAACCTCACCTACCCACTTGCCACTACTTCAGTGTTATTGATTGTGGAAGCTTTACATCATAAAGAAAAAGTTCATCCGTGTGTGGGTAAGAATTGCACAGAAAACCACTGGCTATTTAGCTAGAATTAACTACACATTGACCGTAAAAGGTATAAACAAGAAGTGAACAGAAAAAGGATAGATAAAAAGGCACGCTTAAGACTCCAGAGAACAAGAACAAGTATAAAACAGAAATATTTCCTTTCTTCTCAGCTGCATCAAATGCATGGAACCAATTTCATGAACAGGCTTCTCTGATGGAATCAAAAGACTGACTTTGCTTCTTAAAATTTGGTACGTGGGTTGAGGCCTAGGAGCATTGAAATATGGGTGGGGAAGAGAGACAAGTGGAGTTTTTACTTTTATAATAATCAAGTCTGATCTTTTTAGACTTTGTCTTGCCCTTTTGGTTCTGAATTTATCATTATCTTAAATATTAGATTCTAGGTCTGCATAATTAATTTGTTAGCTTTCCCTCAGCTGCAGTTGTCCCTGAAAAATTTCAGTCGCCAGTTGCTTCGCTATATAAGGGATCCATCTTGAAATTTGATCATGATTCATATATCAAATTACCCCCTATTCTTTCACTTTGCTTCAAATTGGTCCTTTATATTTAGAAGTAAGCAAATAAACCCTGATAGTTCTATTTTATGTAATCAAAGCTAATTTACCATACAATTTCCGACTTGCATCGTTGAAGTCAGATAAAAAATGCCACTCAGCTCAAAATATGCCAACGTGGTAGATAATACAGCATGCAGACAAGTGTTTAGTTTTACTATTTCAGTATATTTTAGGCTAAATTTGATTTCTTTTTTCTCTAATATCAAAGTGTCCACCTAATCAAATTTTTAGTTGATTGGAGTAAATTGCAGATTATGCAGACTATTACGTGTTATTTGCTTTATGACATACATCATTCCTTCCATCAAGAGTTATCAACATGAGAAACCTAGTAGGATGACGATTG
Source organism: Erythroxylum squamatum (assembly GCA_025629845.1). Taxonomy (NCBI): domain Eukaryota; kingdom Viridiplantae; phylum Streptophyta; class Magnoliopsida; order Malpighiales; family Erythroxylaceae; genus Erythroxylum; species Erythroxylum squamatum. The sequence continues at coordinate 8,388,538 of JAOTBA010000002.1, forward strand.
TATCAATAATAAAAGTATTAGGATAATAACTTGCCTAAACAAAGATAGTGTCACAGTGAGTCAACTTGGTACTCAAAACTTTATATCTTTGGCAGAATCACAGAATTCGAGGTTTTCTTGAAAAATGCACGTCAGATCATGAAGCTAGAATGGAAACTTTGCATAACGAAATGCGCGAAAAAACACTTTCTGATGCAAGATGGAGGCAAATTCAACAAAGTCTAAATCAATCCGTAAGCACAAATTTTTATTTAATTGTTATTGTTTACAGATGTATGCGCTACCAATGGATTCATACTGGATAATGATTTTGCCTCCCTTTCACTGCTCAGTCAGATAATGGAGATCTTCGGCTTATAGAAAGTGATGCTCTTACACTAGATTCACAGTTAGTGGAGTTGACAGGTGATGAAGTTGATGCCCTTCGAGGGAAGTACATCCGGAGATTAACTGCCGTACTTGTCCATCACATACCAGTCTTTTGGAAAGTGGCGCTTTCTGTTTTCAGTGGTAAATTTGCAAAGGTACTTTGTGTGTGTTTATCTTAGTTATTGAACTCGCAAAAGGGAGGCTTTATTCTGTTATCAGGTATTTTCAACGATTGGCATTTAAAGTATGTTTGGACAGACCATTTTAATCTGTATAAATGTCTTTTCCATGATTGATTAGTCATATTCTAACTTATCTGGTCAGTTAGTTCAAGCATGCATAATTACATTCCATGTTCTTCTAGATTTGTTGAACGGCTAGGGGTTAACTGAAGTTCTTTACTTTGAAATGTTGGCAATTAAGAAATTTATTGCCTTGCTCTTGTTTAACCTCTCAATAAGTACAATTGCTGCCTCTTCTCCAAGTCATGGACCTTCTTACCATCTTGTTTTTGTTTCTCTTAATTAATCTCTGATCTATTGTTTTATGATGTAACTTCTTATCAAGTTTTCTGGATTATATGATTCCACAAGACCTAGTCTTGTTTTAGGAAGGGATTCTATGTAGGGATCTAAATTTGGACACTCATTTGAACATGGATCTTGTGGTTTCAGTCTTCCCAAGTTTCTACTGAATACAACGTCAACAGTTTTGCAAGTAAGACTGAGGAAAAAGTTGGGGATGGGAGGTACTCAATGCATTCTGTTGATGAAGTAGCAGGGATGATCCGGAATACTATATCTGCATATGAAGTCAAGGTGAACTTGCATTCATTGTACATGTGCAGATATATTGCTTTCTTGAGATTTTGAAAACCCTACCAATGACACACGTGCGCTATCATAGGTGTACAGTAATGCTACCTTGTTGAAATTTGTGGGGAAAAACATGAAAGGTTAATTATGGGGGGTCAATCTGAATATCAGTTTTTTTAAAATTCAATCTTATCTATTGCATGGTTAATTTCAAGTAACAACGTAGTGATTGGAATCAAAAGATTTTGTGTTCCAATGTCCGACTGTAGAATATTGGTGGATGTAGCTCTTTTGGACAGCAAGTGTGTTTTTTAACCTTTGAGTTGGTAAATTTGGATTCTATTTGTTAAAACTTGAAACATCTACCATTTGTATTAGTAATATATTTTTTGGATTTATATACATATATTTAAATCAGTGTGCATATAGGGTTGTATTGCATACTTCTCAACTATTTAGATGCATTGCTAGGAGAATAAAGAATAAACTAAATCCACAGTAGATAAGATGTCCATATGATCTCTCTGTGTGAGTTTAAATATACTCCATATTTAAAATATGTATAAGCTAAAGAGGTTACACCTTTTTCGCTTGGGCAATATTTTACACTCTAACTACTTGCAAGCCGGTACTGTCATTGTCTTTTTCTCTTATTAAGACGTTCTTTATCTTATAATTTCCCTTTTCTGTGCTAGAAACTATATGCTACTTTGACACAATTTTTTTCTTGGTTTCATGTGATTTTTACAAATTTTCAAGGTTTTCTATTTTCTGTTTTCTTTATATTTTTCTTAAAGGTTTCCTTTAAGTTCCTCTAATCTTTATTATGAATGCTCGCTAGACTAGAATCAAACAGTTTTATTAACTATTATGAGCACTTTGTAAAATAAGTAAAGAAAGAAAATTACTAATCAATAATTGATGTCAAAGAACTTAGAATTTATAAAAGAAATAAAAGAGGGCAAATTACTCAACCACAACCTTTAATTTGGTGGACTGAAGAGTGAGAGTTGATGTGAAAGCAAGGGCAACAAGGACTGAAATTTACTTTATGCAAGGTCTTCCTTATTAATGAGGAATAATATTTAGATATATTGTCCTAGTTTGTTTAAGACTTAGCTTCTTTAAAAAGAATAATTAGTAGGATTCAATTATGTCCTAGATATTTTAGTTAGGAATCTCTTTACTGTTAGGATAAGAGTTCTAAGAACTTCTATACATATGTGTGTATTCAATCCTTGAATAAAGCAAGCCTGAATTTTCTTTCAAATTTGAGTTTTCAAGTAGAAATGTGATACTTTCTCCAAGAGTCATTTTTAGACTAGAAGTAATTCCTAGATCCCTATCCTCCATTGCTTGTTTTCTTACTAAAATTCCAGCACTTCTAGCCTAAATTATCAGCAACTAAAAACCTAAAATTTCAGCTGTAGCAAACTTAAAATATTAGTCATAACAAACTTGAAATTCCAACAACCTAAACGGATATTCCAAGCCTGAAATTCCAACAGCCAAAATTTGATAAGTTTGTGACTTCTAGCTACTAATTTGGTATCTCTTCCATTCGTCCTACATCATATAATTCTTCAAACATGTTATTTCCTCCAGGTTTCAAGATAATATTGATTGCAATTTGAGGCAAAATATTGATAGTGTTGTACTTATGATGTATTCAAATCGTCATGTTCCGGTGTCATCATAATTATCTATTTCTTGTAAAACATTTCTCTGTCTGCCTTTAAGTTATATTTGTGGTTTGTGATGCTGTAGTCTTTGTTGCTGGGCCCTTTTTGTTTTCAATTGTACAATCAGTTTACTGATTCACACAGAGAACTTTACCACTGAAGCAGGTTCATAACACATTTCACGATCTTGAAGAATCGAATATCCTTGAATCTTATATGAGTGATGCTATTGATGATATATCCAAAGCCTACCAAGCTTTTGAAGCTAAAGAATCAGCTCCATCTAGTGCTGGTTTGTAACTCTTACTCAAGCTGCAGTTTTTTCGTTTTCAAATTTTTATTTTTCACAAATTTTTTTGTGACAGTAATGGCACTCAGAACACTTCATGCGGAGCTTTCAAAAACTTATATTGTTAGACTTTGCTCGTGGATGCGGGCAATGACTGAAATGATATCAAAAGTAGAAACATGGATTCCAGTATCTTTCCTCGAAAGAAACAAATCTCCATATGCAATTTCTTTCTTGCCTTTAGCATTCCGCTCCTTAATAACCTTAGCAATGGACCAGATCAATCTGTAAGTTACAAGAGCTTCATGATCGTAAATATGATTTATTCAAGTGTTATGTTTCATTCGTATAACTGATGTGACAAGGTTGTACTTGGTGCAGTTACTAATGGCAGAATGAGTTACAACTCTGATTTTCAGATTCCTAGTTAGTTTGTTTTGCTATGTCTTGAAAAAAGGGAACATAGAACTAGAGTTCAATTTCTTATCTAAAGTTGATTAACTCAGACTGCTGATCCTTTGATTCTCAAGTTGCATTCATCACCATTTATAGGATGATTTTGCTTCAAACCTTTAAGTTTAATCATTAATACTGTCAGCTAACTTTCAGTTCATATCACTTGACATCACAAAAGAGTTAGGATTCACCTGGATATTGTGGCATTTGGGTTGGTGGGAATTTAACCTAAGTTGAGAAACTAAATCATGGAACAAATATTTTGGGAAAAGAGCTTTGGAAAAAAAGTTGTGCAACATAAGAGAATAATAAATCTCCATAGGAGATGTTTGTTAACAACAATATTGTAGTGAATTTGCATTGGGAACTATTTTCTTTCTGCACTACAGTTCTTTTACAGTTCAAATCTGTTCCACATCACCTCTCCATCTTGTATGTGGTGATTGTAGCTTGTAATAATATATTTCATGAAGCAGATTTTGAGGTTTTAGCTGCTGCTTCTCATCTCCCTTCCCGTTTTGTCAACTTATGCCCCATAGAATTTGAAAATAAATATTATGGAATAGAACAGAACTCTAATTTTGACTAGTTACAAATAAGATTGAGAACTATTACTTTTGAAAAACAAGCCAACATATTTAACTGTCTCTTCATATGTTCTTTGCAGGATGATTCAGTCGTTAAGGAGTGAAGCTAGGAAGTCAGAAGATATGTTTCCGCAACTTCAAGAAATTCAAGAATCTATCAGACTTGCCTTTTTAAATTGTTTTCTAGATTTTGCCGGTATGGATATATCATTTCCAATTTGATATTGGTAAGCATCTTGAAATTCAATTTTTTGAACTGATGCTTCCTCCTTGTCCTCTCTAACCAGCTCATTTGGAGAATGTTGGCAGTGAGCTTGTCCATCAGAATTCAAGCTCAGATGGTCTACATTTGCAGAATGGATTTTCTCATGAATCCGATGAAAAACTATCATCTAATATCTCAGAAAGTGTCGTTGATCCACATCAACGATTGCTAATGGTGTTAAGTAACATTGGGTACTGCAAAGATGAAATTTCTCATGAGTTGTACAAGAAGTACAAAAGTATTTGGCTGCAGTCGAGGTATTCAATTAGCTTCCCCCTTCTCTTCATGATTATCACCAGGGAATGACTTATCACTATTGCATGAATCATACATTAGAAATTGATGGTTTCATTGTGATAACATAACTGGTCAAGCTATTGCACACCTAGCCTTTTTCTGAATAACTGGTCAATAATACACATGTTTAAGGTTGGCTCGAGCTATACCACCTCTTGAATCTTATATAGTTATATATTATAGTTGTGCCCCTGCTCAAGGAACCATGAAATGACACCTTTCTGTTTCAGTTTCAATTATATCTAAATTTGGTATTGGACTGGGAGTCCATCATATAGTTTCTCAAATAGCTTGCTATTGTCCAGGCTAATCATCTTGCTTTGCTATTTTTTTCTTTCAAACTTCCAAAAGTGGATTTATATTTGTTGCAGTTTCTGACTATTATTACAAATTGTTCTCATGCCTTATCTACTGCAGGGAGAAAGATGATGAAGATAGTGACGTACAAGATTTGGTGGCATCTTTCTCTGGCATTGAAGAGAAAGTCCTTGAACAATATACTTTTGCTAAGGTAAAAGCATATTACTTAGCTTGTTCTTCAAAATCCTGGGTCAATCAAACGTTCATTTCTATTTGATGTAAAAGTTGATGTGGATGTACATTTTAAGACTGCTATATGTTTTTCATTATGCAATATGGTTTTTCCTATTAGTTCCCTTGTCCTTCAGTTTGAGTTCTTGTGGATTGGTAAATAAGGTTGTAACGTCTCCAGGAAAAGTAAAGGAATAAGAGATGATGAAATTTTTGTATGAATTTCATTTTTGTTCATATGCCTACATTCCTAGGCTGATGCTATTAGTGAGAAGGCACTCAAGGCTATTCTTCACCCCTAAGGAAGTTCCTACTGAAACTTGTTGCATATGAAGCAGTTTAAGATAAAACTGTTAATACTCTGCTACTAGTGCCTCTTGTATTTACAAGTGAGCAATATTCTTCTCATCAGGCAAATGTTATAAGAACAGCAGCTGTGAACTATTTGCTGAACACTGGTATTCAGTGGGGAGCAGCACCTGGTGTCAAAGTGAGGAATTGATGATTCTTAACTGGTTTTCCTTTTCTTTTTTAATTTCCCTTTCAGAGGAGCACCTCTGTGAACATAATTTTGCAGTGGATAGACTTAATCCTTATCTATTGCAGGGTGTGCGTGATGCAGCCGTGGAATTGTTGCATACTTTAGTAGCTGTACATTCCGAGGTACTTTATTTGTGCCTTTTTAGGCTGTACAACTATATTCTATTTGTTGAATTCATAGTTCTCCACATGGCTCACCCGTGTTGATTTTGTCCTTTAGGATCTTTACATCTACATTGTGTTGATCCTAACATCAGTGTCACACTGTAGTGACTTGAGATTCCTTCATGATTACTTTCTGATTTATACCTGTTCAGCACAGAATAACTTAATTTCCCTCTCACAGGTCTTTACTGGTGCTAAGCCCCTGTTAGAAAAGGCACTTGGCATTCTTGTCGAAGGCCTACTTGATACTTTCCTGAGCCTTTTCCATGAAAACAAAAGCAAAGATCTTAAGTCACTTGATGCAAATGGTTTTTGTCAGCTTATGTTGGAGGTAGAGCATGATCTGTTCTCCTCATCATTGCTTATTCCTTTTGGTTTATCTGCTTCTTTCTTTTATCTTTTTTTTTTTGGCTGCTAGTTCTAGCTGCAATATAGCTTCCAAAGTACCCCCGGGTCTAGATAATTTATGCACTTAATTTCCTAGTTATGTAGACATCTCCATTAATTAGATTTCTCGGGATTATGCTGTTTGCTATTCACTTATCTGTTTCTGTTATAGTGATTTTTCATGAAACAATTAAAACTCCGTAATTATATGCATTTTGCAGCTTGAATATTTTGAGGCTGTATTGAATCCCTACTTCACACTTGATGCAAGGGAATCTCTCAAATCGTTACAAGGAATACTGTTGGAGAAAGCCACTGAGAATGTGACTGAAATTGTTGAAAATCCAGGGCATCAGCGCAGATCAACTCGTGGGAGTGAAGATGCGATTGCAGATGACAGGCAGCAAGGGTTGACTGTATCTCCGGATGACCTGATTGTAAGAATCACATTCCATATGATATGCTAGTATGTTTAGGGAATTTAGTTAATTGCTAATATACAATATGATAGTTCACTTGGTCATAAGCAACATGTTGATTTGTAGCTCAGAGTGATGTAGCTAAAATGCACTCAAACAAATAGAAAGTATGGGGCATCACACGATCATTTCAATGCAAATGAACGAGTTCAACTCCAAGTGATCATGGGGAACTAATGATTGAAGTAAATTTCTGTGGTTTCTTTTGAGTTCGATATCTTTTGCTAACGTGCTGTGAGTGTTTTTCAGGCTCTTGCTCAGCAGTGTAGCAGTGAATTGCTCCAGAGTGAGCTTGACAGGACTCGGATAAATACAGCATGCTTTGCTGAATCAATGCCCCTGGACTTTGTGCCAGAACCAGCCAAAGCTGCTCATGCCATAAAACTATCAATGGATTCTCCCAGCAGAAACTTCAAAGCCTCACAAATGGGGGGATCCTCAGGCTTGCCACGGCAAAGACGCTGATAAGAATAATTGTAAAAGTGACAGTTTGTGATTGCTCTAGAAAAAATATTTGAATTCTATTTTGTAATATTAATTGATTCAATGAAATAATGTTTTTTTGGGATGACATTATTGTGCAGCCTCATCTTGAGTTAATTTTTTGTCAGATTTGGGTTCAATTTGCTTGATTTAACTCGACTTAAAGTTCAAATATAAACAATGTCGTTTTGAGTATTACTGCTCTAATCAATTCGTGAGTGAAATAAATGATTCAGGCATTAATCATCACGCTCCTCGTCCAAATATTTCAAGAATAATCCCAGATGTTTTCATCCGGTTACCATTTTTCACTTTGGACCTAACAAAAGTTATCTGGTCCATTCATCAAAGGTAGAAATGTGCAACAAAAGATGCTAGTGATCAACATATGTACACGAGTAATAATGAATATAAGATCACCATTCATTTGCACAAGTTAGGAAGTAGAATGTTACCATCCAAATATCGTAGCCATGGACTCTCAATAGCCAATAATGGCATCAAATCGGCTAATATCTTAGTCATAGAATAACGTCCCTCAACTTCAATTAGCTTCGAATTGATGAAAACAATTCTCTTCACAACTAGTTTCATAACCTTCAAGAATCCATAGCCTTATTTCTCTTGACACCTGAGGGAGCGATAAGAAGGTTAAAGAAACCGTCACACGTATCTCGAACTTACAAATGATAGCAGATGTCTGTCTTTCAGCTACCAATTGGCAAAGAACAGTGCTCACTTGTCCAGCAATTGTACATTCCCATTGATTAAATTGATCGGTCATTATCTAAGCGAGAGCGTTTCCAGTAGCAACAATTTTCCAAATCTTCAATTTTCCTAAAGTAGTATTATAAAATTTTCATCAAACTAACAGAAGTAGCTTGAACATATTACAAACACGTCAATAGTAGGGCAGTGTTAAACACGAAAATAAGTAATATCTTCCCGAATATTGCAACTTGAACTTCCAAGTCCAAACTAAGCTGTCCTGAGCGGAGGAGAAACTAATATTACACCGTCTCCCCTAACAAACAGGAATGGTAATGTGCGCCTTGTAGTCTGGATCAAGAGAAAACAAATTAATATCAAGTTGTGGACACCCAGTAGCATCCTCTTTAAAATAAAATTTCATGAAGAGCACTAACAATCCCAAGTACAAGTTAAGGTCGTCATTCACCAAAAGGAAAGGACCCAATACAAGATACAGAAAAATCACCAACTTCCCAAATAATTTCTTCAATTCCATTAAAATTTTTGATGTTCTATAAATCTAGTCACGAACTTGTGCCTTTCACAAATAGGAAAGACCTTATTAACAGGTATAATTTGTAACAAACCAGGAATATGATATTAAGTTAAGTAATTCATTTATTAGAATTTATTATTTTTATTTATCATTAATAACTAAATTGATTATTTTTCATATTAATAAGCAAAATTGTAAAAATTCTTATTATTTATCATATTTACAACTGATTAAATATATCAAAATGTATAAATAATTTTTTAATATGTAATATTACTTAATTTTATTAATAGTTAATAATACACTAATCAATTTAACACGAGAGTAAATTAATATTTTATTTTAATACGTAATAATAAATAAGTAATATGATTATTTTTATTTTTATTTATAATTTATTTTTAAATAAATAATTAAAGTATAAAATTGATTAAAATATATTAATTATAATAAAATATAAGAAATTGATCATCTTACTTATGAGGATTAGTGGATAAAGGGGATAACAAATTAAAAGAGGCTAAACCTTTCAAAAAAATTCCACTTAAAATGTCCAATTTTTAAAATTTTTTAATTAATTGTCCAAACATTCAAAAATTGGATAATTCAATTGAAACGGTTGCTTGTTAACATTTTCCTGATATGAATGATGAAGCAACTTAAAGACTGACACATCAACTACTTCAGTAAAATGTTAACAAAGCAAAATTTCATTTTTTTTAAGTTTAAACACTTAATTAAAAAAATTAAAAGATTGGAATTTAAAATAATATTTTTATAATTAAATAATTTGATTGATTTTTGTTTTTAATAAACAAATTGTAAGAATTTTAGTAATAATTAATAAATATTATTTATCATATTTTATTTTTAGATAATAACATATTTATTTGGTTCCATATAACAATAAATAACATATTTCATCAAATATTCATCTATTATCCATAACTCCAAACCGATTACATAATAAAATAAAATATCAAACTGATAACTTATTATTAATTATAATAAGATATAATTAGTCATTAATTATTAGCTATTAATAAAAATAAATTAATATTATATATTAAATTGTTTTGTGTTGTTTGATATAAGTAATGAGAAGTAAATATGATCAATCAATAAAATAATAAAAAAGATGTACAATTTTATTTATTAATAAAAAATAATCAAATAAATTATTAACTTACTGTAAATTGTAAATTATAAATAAAGATAAGGAATTAATCATCTTATCTTTTAACACTATTACATGATAAACAAAATTTAGTGAAAGACTTAATTTATTATTATATTAAACAAATATTATTAGCAATTAATAGATATAATAAATTTTAATAAAGTCAAAGAATATTACATATTAAAGATTATTATATTTTACCATAAATAATGATATGCAAATATGAAAAATTAATAAATCAAAATGTTTAACATATATCCAACATATGTTTTTGCTTTCTCAATCACCCTCTGTTAAGGTAGCTGTTCAGAGTATCCTAATATGCCCCTAGGAGGTGGTCGAGTTGCTAGGGGGTGGTTGAGTTGGTGAGGCGGAGAGCATGAGGCCAAAAGGTCCTGTGTTCGAATCCCCCTATCTATGCTCTCTCGATCGAGCCTGTCATACAAGGCATGCTCTCCAAAGGTCCTGTGTTCGAATTCCCCTACCTATGTTCTCTCGATCGAGCCTGTTGTACAGGGCTTGCTTAGTACGGAATATTCGGTTGGCATGATTTGCAGACTATTACGTTAATCCAGAAGTTTACCCAGTGCACATCTAAAAGATAGCGACTGTGAGTATCTCCGTTTCTAAAAAAAAAAAAAGAATATCCTGATACAATTTAGAAACCTATAATCCATTTTATGCCAACTTGACTTCAGCTTATGCAAAAACGGGCCTCTTATTTGGGTTGATATCCATGAAAATGATAGAAGTTTGTTACCTAAAGCTAACTCTAACTTCAATCCTGAAGGACTATTGTTCAGGAAAGTATCCTCAAAAAATGCAACAATTTCATAGAACAGATCCAGTGATAACAATTAAGAACTCGAACAAATTTCCTCTGAAACAAATAAGTTTATGTGTTTCCTGAAACAGACAATAATAAGTGACAAACAGAAAGTAATAACTAAATAACAATGTAAAACTATAACATACCCGAACAATCTCTTCATAAGTTTCGTCATCAATTTCTACAGTAGTAACGGTTTCTTCTACATCACCAAGAATCATGTTTAGATGCTGATCATAAGCCTGAAAGTCCAAATGAATGATGAAAATTTAGTATTAGAAACAAACAAAATTTTTCCATAGTAAGGATTAAGAAGAAATATTGCATTTGTCAGCCAGATCAGAAAATTCAAAAGCCAATCATCTATCTTCCCCTCTCCGTTTGGAATTATTTACTCCATAGCTCTGCCTCCAACAACCAGGTCTACAAACAAACTTATCACACAACAACGTTCCAGCAGCTGTTATAAAGGGGATCTTAATCTAATACACTGTTTGGAACAAACCCAATAATATTAAAATTGAATTCAATTACACTGTTTGGAACACAATCAAAATGAATTCAATTATTTCATATGACACATTTACCCTTGATTAAAAAATAATCTTATTAAAGAAATAAAAAAGTTTTGAAGTGAACGTATGCTTGCTTCCATGCCATATCTGCATATGGTTTCACTATTTTTTTAATGTGATTTTTAGATTCTTTTTTTTTAGTTTTATTTTTAAATAAAAAACTATTTGATTTTTAATGTTACTTTAGTTATTTTTTTGATGATAATTATATATTATATAAAAATTAAAGATAATTTATTTTTAATCAATTAAATTTATTTTAATCTCTTATATAATATTTAATAATAAATTACAAAATTATTTTATTTTATTAAAATAAATAATTTAAAGTTAAAATTTTATTTATTTTAAAAATATTTAAATATTAATTCATATTTTATTTGAAATTTATATATTTTAGAGATATTTTAAATTTAATTATATTTATTGATATTTATTAATTCAATTATAAAATTAAATAATTTATTAAATTAAATTAAATTATTCATAGTTTTAATTAATAATTAATTGCAGCTAATTAAATATATAATATCAAATTAGATTATTCATAATTTGTATTAATGATTAATATAGTAAATAATTAAATAATATATTTAGTTAATAATAAATCATAAAAAAACAGAATAAAAATAAAAATCACTTTTTGTAGTTTTTGTAAATTTTAAAAACTGAAAGAAATCAAAATTTAAAATAAAAACCAAAATTTCAAACAAACATTTTTTTATTAAATTATAAAATAAAATAAAAGCTAAAAAGTATTAATGAAAACAATCAGTGACTTAGTTTGAGACATATTTAAAATTTTCTATTTAATAGAAGAATAATTAATTACCATTTGATTTTTAAAATTTAAGATTCATAGAACCTTTTTCTTTTGTTTGAAATTAAAAACTTGTAATTATTATTTTAAGATATATATTTAATAAAATTTTGGTACGTATTAAATCCAATAACATAAAAATTAAAGGATCGAAAATGAATTTGGACCTTATGAAAGAGCATGTTCTTGAATGTGTTTTCAGACTCGATCCATTTTCTGGGTTTTGGATGTGCATTGAATGCCTTCTTCAATGCAGCTTACCATTTTGTCGAGGGTAAGTAGGTCGTGACTGCCTTTGACAGTAGACTAGGAAGAGAAGACAGTTGGATAGTCAAACTCTCTTTAAAGCCCTTGTACGAAGGTGGATACAATATAGGGCACTGCAATTGAATATCTGTCAATGGCTCCAATTAAAACGCCCACCACAAAAGGCAATAACCAATAAATAGCCATTTCAATTCCCCGTTCTGTGTTCATCGGATTCAAAGTCTCGTTTTTATGGATTTTCTTGAATTGATCAATAAGGGTATTGATATTTCACGTTGGAGGAGGAAATTGTTGATTTTGCTGGCTGTTGGTGGGTCTGGTTATGGTGTTTACGAGCTGTATAATTTGCCTTCTGTGGCAAAGAGAAGGAGGAGGTTGATGAAACTCGTCGGAGCCATGGTTTCCATTGTCGAAATGGTGGCGGAATCGGCAGAGACGATTCAAGTTGTGTCTAAGGACTTGAAGGAGTTTCTGCGGTGTGATTCTGATCAAATCCCAAGTAGCTTGAAGCAAATATCCAAGGTAGTTATATCTGAAGAATGCTCAGAATCGTTGACCAAGGTTTCTCAGGCGTTAACGATTGGGGCTATGAGAGGGCATAAACTGCAATCACTGATGGAAAAGAGATTGGAAAATGGTTCCTCGGCTTCGGGTTTTGTCGATAAAGTGATGGAGAGAATGTTGTCTGACGCTGGAACTGGGTTTGTCTCTGCTGTCGTTGGTAGTTTTGCCAAGAACTTGGTTATGGGGTTTCGTGCCGGTTATGTTTCGGGTTTGTCGAGTTCGCCGGATTTGTCTCAATGGGTCAGGATGGTTTCCGATGATCGGTGTAAAGAGCTTGTAGCTGATTGCATACAGAAGTTCATCAGCACTGCGATTACTGTTTATCTTGACAAGACAATGGGGATGAACCCTTACGACGATTTTTTCTCTAGCTTGACCAATCCCAAGCTTCAAAACAACGTCAGTGACATACTGGTTAATCTCTGTAACGAAGCTGTCAAAACGCTCGTCAAGACATCCCATGAAGTATTAGCCAATTCTAATAGGAACTCCGGTTCTGGTTCTTCTCTGGATCAAGGACTGTCTTCAAGTAAACACGATGGTGAAGAATCATCCGGAAAACAAAAACCATTTGACGGAGAGGATAGTGGATGGTTTGACAGGGTTTCGTCTACTTTGTCGGAGCCAAGCAATAGGAGGTTTGTGCTTGATGTGACTGGAAGAGTCACTTATCGGAGTGTAAGATCAGTTGTTGAGTTTGTGTTGTGGGGGATATCAGAAGGATTGAAAAGAAGTATGAATGTTGTTCATGAAGAGGCTGTGGATAGGGGACTTCAAGTTCTCAGATACCTCGGAGGATCAAAGTCTCGTGTTGTACTAATTACGATCTGCCTTGCCTTGTACTTGCATGTTCTATGGGGCACCAGATTGCTCTTACCTGCATAATGTTACTGCCTGGATTTTGTTCCCCCGCCTTCAACGGAGATTTAGAGGTTCTGTAAGTGTTCTGTTATTCGCTATAATAAAGTATTTAGTTGCCAGTTCTTTCTGTGATTTTTATCTCAGTTAAAATAAGATTGCGTATTTTTATTTTTTAGAACGTTGATATTTCCTTCTTTGATTAACTTTTACTTTATTTTTGAGATCTCCTTCTTAGGGTTATGAGTGGGTCACCCCAACCCTTTAAACCTAAGATCAAGTGTGAAGTAATATGAGTTCGATTGAATATAGTTTAGCTGTTTAATTTTAGGTTGAACTAATCTAATTTCTTATAATCAATTAAATTTGAAAAAAATTGTTAAAATTTAAACTAAAAATGATATTTGACTAAATTTAAATACTCAATTTTAAATCTTGGCTTAACTTAATCAAATTAAAATTAATCTGTTTATTTGAGTCTGATTTGTTAGAGTAGTGCTCTAAAGGCGACCTTTAGCACTTCTGTACAAAATTTATTTTGATTAATAAAGTGAAATGCAATTTTTATTAATTTGATGTCCATTTATTTATGAATTGATGTCGATCTTAAATTGAATTAATGAAATTCATGATACAAAAAATAGCATGAAGGAAATCATGATGAGATCTTCATAATAAAATTCCTATCATGTGCAATTATGTTAGTATCTAAATTATTCTTAGTCATAGGATTAATAAGATAAGACATTATTAATCCGGATAAACTAACACATGTTATACTCATTGATTTGATCAAGCAGTGGATTTCATAAACTGTAAGTATAAGATGTTTAGAGTTAACATGTGAATGCTTACTCAAAGTAGTAAGTACATAAGATGACCCGCTATGAGATTATCATATAGATAATCTATCAAATGTCAATGATTAATCTCATCATAGTAATGATGCAAATATCCTTAGACTTAAGGTACTCAGGGATGTCTTGGATACTGATCCTGTGTTTTGACACCATTCTTTATTGCCTCAAGACGAGGTCGCTCATAAGTGGCTATTGGGTACAACTATTGGTATTCGAAGATAATTGAGTAGCTAATAAATGATTCATCACTCCTGATATAAGGAGATAATACCCACGACCTCTTGTCGAGGTCATTACATAGGAATCTCTGGCCAGAGTAGTTATGTGTCATAAAGAGAGTCTTCAATGCCACATAAAGTAATGAGATCCCAGGACAATAACTCAATGACGCATAGAGTAATGAGGTCCCCAAGACAATAACTAACATCACTTGGACTAGATGCAACGTAATCAGTCTAGTGGAGTTGACACATAGCCCATACTCCAAACCTAGCGGGGGATAGCATGGTGAAGAGACGAATTGCACGTAATTGTATATGGAAAGGATCGTAAGTTGGATAATTAACTATCAAAGAGTTTGTGTGTTAATTCACTTACGTTTCGGTAAATTGGCATCATGAAACCCTTCATGATTTGCTTGGATTAAGGGTTAATTTAAGTGACATGAAACCATTCATTATATGCTTAGATTAAGAGTTAATTCAAGTGCCCAAAATAACTAGGAACATAAGGGTCACATGTATAAAAGATCGAATGAAAGTGTGCGTGGTTGTCATCTTAAGCATGTCATAATTGTGACCCACTTTATGATGGGCGAGTTCTTCACTTATGTACACACAAAATTAAGCTAAACACACACAATTGAGAGGCAAAGGGTCTATAAGAGTTTTGGAGGTTGAGAGGAGTGATTTTGAGGTTTGTTCATACAATTTTATGCAATTGTTGCATGAGTTTAATTGTATGTAATTGTTTATAATCTAATTCTTAATTGAGCGTCTACTTGAATTCATCTCGTTTGGTGCTCTAACACCCTTACACAGATTTTTCTTCATCTTTGCGAGTACTTTATTGGCTATTGAAGGTGTTTGGTGTTAGCTACAACCCAAAAAAGTAGAAGATTCAAGAAAGGAGGAGCATTTGCAAGATACATATGATGTAATTTCATGTTCTTACATTCTGCTTATACATACACATAGATTCTAGATTTATGGGGATGTCGTGGTGTTAGAATTTTGATTCCAATGCTTCCGTTGTGTAACACCCTATTACCTCCTAGGAGGATATGGGGGCGCCACGCAGACAACAAAACATATATACAGAACCGAGACAAATCCAAGCGAGACAGAACATTTCATACATGCATTTCAGAATCTCAAATCAATCATACAGTACTTAACATATCATTCATACTGTGCCTATCATATTACATACCATAAATTCAAAGACCAACATGTATTAAGGTT
>JAOTBA010000002.1:8404644-8417029 GCA_025629845.1 Erythroxylum squamatum
AATACCGGGAAATAATCATGAATGCATGTACAGTTATTTTCATGTGCAAAAATTCACTGTTGACCAATACCAGTATGTATGACATTAACCAATTAGTCCTAATCACTCTTGACCTTTGCTAAATTACGATTTTACCCTTCCTGTCGGGTGTGGGATGTTACAAAAACACTCACCACCGAATTAATCCTAATTACTTGAATGAAATTGACAATAAACTTAAAAGATGATTGGATATGGGTAGGTAGTAAATTGTGAATACTAGAAAATAATAAACACGTATAATTTGATTATTTAAACTTAGGGTTTTGGGGTTCACCAACTGAAGAGATTGATTAATAAATTATGAAATTGATTGGATGACATGTTATAATAATAGTTGCAACACTTTACTTATATTCTTTCTTAAGACATAAAAGAATATCTAACTAGTTGATTACCATCTCTTAATGTGCAACCCAACTAGTCAAATTCATGAAGAACCAGTAACCACAAGTTATCACACTAGCTTAGGATATCTCTATTTTTAAATCTAATATGTTTATCTTCCTAGTGCATAAACCATACGTCACCTCTCAGTTCATCATATGATTTCTAAGATTGCATTTATGGTGATCAAGCATAGAGACAACAATGAAATGCAAGAGAGATAAACATAATCCAAGAACTTTCATTCAACACCAACCAATCCATAAAATACAAATTAATCCCCCAAATAGGCTACATCCCTCACTCTAAATGAGGTTTAGTTCCAGAACATGATAACAAAAACCTTATACATAAATATGCTCAACATTCAAGAAAAAGTAGAGAGAGAGGTAGAGAGAACACAAAACGAGGTTGCTTCCAATCCTTGATGCAATCCCCAAAACTTCCTCTTTGCCTCTTATTTTGTGCCTACTTAAGTGGTAACCTCGTTTTCAGTGTTCAGCCCCTTCATTAGGTCTTAAAAATAAGTATTTATAGTGTCTTAGGTTCAAAGAAACCTAGTTTTTGCTAAATAGGGGAAGGCAGATCGTCATTGGGTCGACAAAGTCTGTTAGACAGACTTGATGTCTGTTTAGCGGACCTTCTCGGGTCTGGGAAGTAAAGTTGGCAGACAATGGCCGTTAAACGAACATGATGTCCGTTAAGTAGACCTTCTTGGGTCTCTGGAGTGGAATTGTCCAGGCAATGTCCGTTAAATGGACATTTAACTGAACATACACTGGTCATTTACAAAATGCGCACTTTTGAGCCCTCCAGTTGATAGAATCTCTTCTCAGAGTCTTCACAGAAGTTGTAGCACTCGGAATCCTCTTCAAAAGCGTTCTTAAATGACCTTAATCTAACATCCATGGTAAAAGTTATACCTTTTTTCCCGAAATCTATCCACTTGTACCTATCAAGTAAAAAAGTTAAAATGTGTGAGAACTAACCAAATAAGGCTTCAAATTCACATAGAGATAAGTCAAATTAGTTCTAATTTATCCCAAAATCATATAAGAATAAATTGACTTATCAAACACTAACTCAGCCTTGTCAAAACATAAAAATTTTCACTTTAATTACTCTTTCCAGTAAAATGAGAAACTACTTGGTTTAGACTAGAGATGGCAATGGAGGGCTAGCCCTGCCAATTTTTAAAAAATTAAAAGTGTGAAACAATGTTTTTTTAATTGAGTAAGGGCCTGGGCTGCTTGCTTAGCTTTTCTAAGTAAAACGATGAATAGTTGAGTCTCGGGTTAGTCTACTATCGAAAACACCGGAATCTAACTTATGAGTTAGTCTATTGTCATCCTTAGTTTAAATAGGCGTGCATTGCCTAGGAATTTAAACTTAATTAGAAGGATTAACTTTTATCTAATGATAATTAAGTTTCATTTGGACTAGAAGGGTATTCTATTACCATCTAAGTCAGGAAATACTCTTCCTTGTGCCCGTTTGCTGATTCTCATCTGATAATCACACGCTCCCGATGAGACAAGGGGCGGTTTTCTGTTTCGGCTACTTAACAATGTAGCTCTGTGAAGTTGGGTTGTGTCATAGTTCAAATCCACCCCCACAACAAATTTGAAATAAGCTTCTAATGTAGCTTAACGTGCTACTAGGCTCGTGGGTGGTGGTGAATCGGGCTTAGCATTTTTTACTTCCATTTCCAGGGTCCAGGGCCAACAGGCTGCTTGTCCTGGACAAAGGTCCCTCCCATAACTTATCAGAAGAAATGACAAAACTCACTGCCGTTTGAACCATTCATTGGCTGGTATAAATCTATATTTTCGATTAGATCCCATCTGATCCTGACCATTGAAATACCGTAGACCGGGGTCTTCACAAAATAAACAGAAACATTAGCTGTAGATACCAAGAAGCCCATTGAAAGCTCTGTACCGTCTGCTTTCTTCAGCGCGTACTGAGATATTTCTTGCCACTTTTAAAAGGATTGATATGAGGACAACACATGTGCACACCAAATACTTGTGGATGGAAGTCGACAAGCTCACGTGAATATTTTCTGGTTGCATATCTGATTGACTGGGGCGCCAGAGTACTGTTTACAGTCAGCAAATCAGCCAACTCTACTGGCATCACAATCTCCAACCCAAGCCAACTTGTCTCCACGCCAGTTAAGCTGATCACTCAATCATGTGCATTTCCATGCCTTTCCACCAATGGAATGCAGAATTTATATCTTAATTGATAAGAGTCAACTTCAGTTTATATCTTTTAATCCAATAAATATCTCAAATTACAGAATTGACAGGAGTCACGTTCAAGCTCTGCCATAACATGATAAATTTACTCTTAAACCCTCAACCTGCGTATAAGTAAAAGATGCAAAATACATGAAATCAACAAAATGATTAATCTAACCAACGTGTTGATAGCAAGTTAGAAAGGCAAACAGTCATGTTCTCATGTGAACCCAAGTCTATTAATTAGGTGATTCCTCAGTTCATTTGGTGACAGCTCAAATCCACCACCAAAAGAATGGCCTGTGCACTGCTTCCTCTTCTGGTTCTAGCAACCTACCACAGCTTGGCCCAAGGGGCAGCCCTAGCACAAAACCCTGGTTCAACAGTTCCAGGAGCATTACCAAGTGCAGCCAGAGAGTTCCTGGAAGCACACAACCAAGCAAGATCAGCGGTTGGGGTTCCTCCTCTCAATTGGAGCGAAACGCTGGCAAATGCCACCAGTAAACTAGTTCGCTATCAAAGAAACCAAATGAGCTGCCAATTTGCGAACTTGAACAACAGCAAATATGGTGGAAACCAGTTATGGGCTAGTGGCATGGTAGTCACTCCACGCATGGTTGTTGACAACTGGGTACAGGAGAGAAATTTCTACAACCATACAGATAATTCCTGTGTGCCGAATCACAGTTGCGGTGTCTACACACAAGTAGTGTGGAGAAAGTCCCTGGAACTGGGTTGTGCACAAGCCACTTGTGTCAAGGATCAGGCTAGCTTGACCATATGCTTCTATAACCCTCCTGGGAACATCATAGGAGAGAGTCCGTACTAGACAAGAAAGCAAGCTTATTTCTTTCTTAATGTATTGTTTAGTGCTCAAGTACGGTCTTTTCTATTGCAATGTTACCGCTGAAGTTGCAAACTTTTGGTCAATCCTCTTTCATCTAGCTTTTACGAAAACATTGGTAGGACATTCAGAAAATATAATGATGCGTTGCCAAACTTAAATATTATAGGTCGAATGAAGCCAACTCAAATACAGGATCAAGAACATGGATATGGTAAGATCAGCAGAAATTTGACATACCCAAGTATATTCTGATTATAGTCCCTCATTTGACACTAAAAGGTAAAATAATCGCCACCAACTATTTAGACCCTGCTTCTCTGCTCGATAATATATTGGCGGAATCAAATGAAAGTGGATAAGATTTCTTAAAATATGATCTTTATTACATAAAATCAAGATTAACATTCATAATTTTAGGATCTTGGTTAAACTGTTGAAATATAGAAGTTTTCATATCAGCGATTTTCACTCCTACTCACGCAGAGATGTTAAGCTGGTTGTACTCTGTTTTATATACAGATTCTAGAACGAATTTAGTGTCTTAATAACCCTGTGTTATTCAAAAGTTGCTAAAAAAAACCTTGAGATATAAAAATTAGCAAAAAAAATCCTGAGTTAAAATTTTATTAACTCACAGCCCCTTAAAAACATACGGCTAAGGGTTTTTTTTGCAGTAAAATTGAAAACATAAAATTAATAGAGTAACATTTTATATATCAGGGTTTAATTAGCTACTTTCGTATAACACAGGGGTCGCTATATCAATTTTGTCATTCTAGAACTTTCGTTGATGAGCTGTAAATATTTTGTAATTATTTTTTTCTTCATTTTACTTCTTGTACAGTTATACAAAAGGAGCAACTATTCACGTGAATAACATGAAGAGAAAACGCAATAGCAGAAAGAATTTTTCTCTTCATGTTTTTTTATTTACAGTATCAATGGCAGAGTATTAAATCTATCATTCTTCCCCATATTTGTTCATAGTATCAGAGCCAATATCTTGAATATGTGAACCTTACCATTTTTGTTAAACTCAGAAACTTACCATACTCTTCGTCATGGCCAACATCGATGAAGTTGTCGATCCCACAAATAGAAATACAAATGTCATTCAAAACTTCGACGATCCCTTATTTTTGCAAGGATCCGATAACCCAAGAATGGCTCTTGTAACTATCTTACTCAATGATAGCAACTTTCTGACATGGAACAGATCTATGAAAAAAGCTCTAGCAGCCAAGAATAAATTGGGATTTATTAATGGAAGCTTGGTGGAACCAACGGATGAACCCACTCGCTCGAAATGGAGAAGGGTGGATGAAATGGTCAGCTCGTGGATAATCAGTTCAATGCAGAAAGACATAGCCAAAACCTTTATCTACTCTACCTCAGCTAGAAAACTTTGGCAAGAACTAGAAAAGCAGTTTGGTGAAAGCTATGAAGCACGGACACGCGGTGGACACGTGTCGGACACGTGTCCGTACGTGTCCTAATAAACAAGTATTTATTTTTGGCTTGGATACGGCTTGGATACGGCGCAGAGACGGCTCGATACGGCTGGAGACGGCTCCTCTGAACATGACTCATAATTTTTTATCAATTATTCAAAAAATATTTACTTACCGTAAATAAGGAAAAACTTCTCAGATTCCTTCTTCTTCTGTCACGTCGATTTTTGCCGTCATCACTTAGCATCTGAATATCGCTTGTCGCTCATTATTTTCCAGCCGACGTCGACCACGACCTGTCACCATGAAGCATCGCCAGTCGCCACCCGGTATTTCCATTCATCTGTGTTTGACTGTTTGCGTTCCATTCATCTGTGCTTTAGGGTTTTAAGAAAGAATACCTGGAATGATATCGCAGTCAGGAAACCTCCGACGATGATCATCTGGCTTGGATTCGAGTAACTTTGACTGCCTCTTCCATATTATTCTTGGGCTTAAACGTGGGTCTTTGTCGAGCTGCTCCATCTTCGTTGCTTCGTGGAGACTCGGATTAATCTGGAAGAGCAAAATACTGACCAGGGTGATTATTACCTTTACGGCTTTACCATTTTTCTGTGAGATAAAGTGCTTTGGAATGATAAAGCGGCTTTTTGTGATTGATTGAAACTTTATTTGTGCATTACTATACTCTATAGACTACTAGGGTCTCGTGAGTCACAGATAAAGGATTGGTGGGGTTTGGTGGGGTTGAAGAAATTAATAAAGTATTAGAATCGATACATAAATATATAATTATATATTGAGTTGTTGAGATGGTCTCGTCACAGATAAAGGATTGGTGGAGTTTGGTGGGGTTGAAGAAATTAATAAAGTATTAGAATCGATACATAAATATATAATTATATATTGAGTTGTAATGGAGATAATGAAGCTTTACACACAATTTTGTAACTTTAGATGAATAACTTTAATGATATTAATCAGTTCTGTCTTTTCTTTTACTTGTCAATAGAAAATGTATTTAGATTTTACTTTTAAGCCGTAGTTGAATATTAAGGATAAAAGACACGATTAAAATTGAAGTTTGTTGTGGAAGAACTATATATATAAATCTTATATGGTTGACAAATTGAGAATATCTTTGAATAATACTTGATGATTTGTATTATCAATTACGTGCGTATAAAAAAGTTCTAAGATCTGCTTTTTAGTACTATGATTTATGATAACATACTCAACATAATGTACTTTGAATAGTTAGGTAATCATTTTTTCATTTTATTTATTTACGATAAAGATATTTTTGTAACCTGCATTGCCAAAAGAAGATATAAAATACAAGAAATTATTGTATGTTTTTAATGTATGTATGTATTTTTTTCAGTTTTCTTTACAATATCTATTTAATATGCGCAAATCTAAATCGTATCCATCCTTTTAGAATTAACTGTTGAATTTTTTATAACTAAGTAATGATATCACTTGCAAAAACTTTAATTTTTATATGAATCATTAATTTAATTTTGACATGTCTTTATTTATTTTTACAAATAAATGTAGGAAAGTTCAAGTGCTTCTAATAATTCAACCTCTTCAAGAAGATTTGATGATCCAACCTAGACTTATGCTAGATTGGTTCTTAGTATGAAGGACGATACTATTCGTTTATATTGTAAAAGATATTCAAAAGTTGGGCGAATCACTACATTAAAGAAACTTTTAGTTAAAATAAAAGGTGATGTGGAGCATTGTAAATAAAGTTAACTGTTATATCAAATGACAAATGAAAACTTTATTTGAGGAGTATTAGAATAAAAAAGAAATAAGGTAAAGACTGAATTACGCAATTATTAGTAGAAGTTCTGTTTATAGTCGTCATGATAATACTGGTAATGTTAAAGGTGTTATTTCAACCTAATAAAAATGAATAATTGCAATTGATGTGAAGAAGAGAAGAAGACAAATCCCTAACTTTTTTTTCTACGCAAATAATTTTTTAAGCTCAACCTTCAACAATAGTGCTTTACAATTTAAAAAAGCAGCACATAATATAGATATGACAATACTTAGACGGTGGTATGAAAAGGTGTATCATTTAATGTTGCTTATTCTTATTATTAATCGTCTATAATAGATCTTATTGTCTTTTATAGTCTAAGATATAAAGCTCATTCAATTGATAACTACAAAGGTTATATTTTGAGCACCTCTATTTGTGAAATACAAAGTTTTTTGAATGAAAAAAAGATGATTTATCCTACTTATGAATGTTTAACCGTATATAATAATTAGACAAATAAAAGATATATTATTAGTTTTTAGTTTATTTTGCCAAGGGAACTATGTTTTGTTATAAACAAAATAATAAGTTTCACTATTAGACCGAGAATTTATGAAATAACTTTTTAGTAGGTTAGCATTTCATTTAAGTTGAGTTGATCTTAAATTTGCTCAACAAGCAACTAAATTTAAAATTAGATAGATAACAACTTTATTAATCACATCTCATGTGACTCTTATATCTGTTAGGTGATAATTCTTTATTAAAATATATATTATATATTATTCCTAGCTCTACATCTAAATTTATATGATCATGATTTTTCTCACTCAGAAAATACAAATTTAGTTAAATAGGACTTATTAATTTAAGATAAAATATACTTGGGTTAAATAGATCTTAAGTTTGCTTAACAAATCTTATAATAAATAGAACTATGATTTTATTTTTAAATAATAGAAGGTTAATATTATGGTCTTAACATATAATTAATATTTAATTAAATTTTTTAAATTTTCAATCTCCTTAAATTTAATATAATCCCATTAGAATAATTATATATATCTAACATGATTAAATTTTGAAAGAAAATTCTTCAAAACTTTACTTGATTCTAATTATTGATTTACTAACTAATTTAATTTAATAATTCAATTCTTAAAAAATTAAGCTAAATTTCATAATGTTCATAATAAAATTTTCCCTTTTGAAACCAAAATTTAAATAATTAGAAAATACTCTTTCAAATTTAATAGGAATTTAAAATAATTTAATCTTAATTAAACTAATTTAATTAAGATTTTAACTTTAAAAATAGGCGAATGCACGTGCCAACATGTTAGACACATTTGGTGCCTGCAGTTGTGGGGCGCATATTGTCCCATTATTTTTCTACGTTTGAGGGATTTTAGTTTTCATTGTTGCCCTGTCTTTTTTTTGTTACAAAGGAAAAACTCAAAACCCAAAAAAACTATCTACCACAGTGCTCTACGGTACACTGCTCCTTACGAATCTCAGTGAATGATCTCCAAAATTTCCATAGGAGGCTCTTGGAAAACATGTATCCTTAGGCTGGCCAAAACTGCTAGAGCTGCCAGATGATTCGCGCACTGATTCCCTTCCTGATGTATGTGCTGAATCTACACGTCCCAATCTCGTTAGAGTAATCCACGAGTACCTGCCAACAAAAAATTATGACCATCAATTTCGGTATTTGAAGATGAAAAGGAGAGGATGTTAAGGACTTCCAAGGAATCCACTTCTAACATGACTCGGCGATACCCAAGGGTCCAAGCCAAAGTAAGGCCTGAGTGGACTCTCCAAAGTTCGGCCGTAAGAGTCGAGCTTCTTCCAATGTGTTGAGTAAATCCTCCGTAGCACTGCCCTTGCCAATCTCGAATTATTCCACTCGCAGAAGCAATGTACGACCTTTGTTTAATGGCTCCATCCGTGTTTAGCTTGACCCAATCCTTTGGTGGGTTGGTCCACCCTACTAGACTACTCATCGGTATTCCTTAATTCGGGAAAACACAATTTTCCATTGCCCTCGCCTAGACTATCCACTCTACATACTCCATAACGGTCCTCGTACCATCTTCCGGCCAATTAAAGTCCTCTTCAAAAAGGCTCTTGTTACGTCAGCTCCAAAGTAACCAGCAGGCTACTCAAAAAATTGTAGCCCATTCCCCTTGCAGTACCTGTGAGGGCTTCGTGAGGTTGGATTTTACCCATATCTCTTTGTCCTGTAGGAAGAAATTTGTATCCACCACCCGAGAGGGAAAATTTTTCCAGAAAGCTTGCATCCGCGCACATTCACGAAGAACATGCAGAGTGGTCTCTTCCTGCCCGTAGATGTGGCAACTACTGTCCGTGGCAATGTGTCTCGTCACTCGTTGTTGGTTCGTCAGAAGCTTTTTCTTGGTCATTAGCCAGAGAAAAGCTCTGATCCGCGGGGGCCCTGCCCATTTCCATATTAAGGTTCAGAGACTGACATGATTAGCTATGGTGTGTCCTTCGATTAAAGCATAGGCCGATGCCACAGTGAATCTTCCATGTTCAGTTTGACCCCATCTTATGGTATCCTCCCCTGTATTGTTTGCATGTGGGGTTAATTATGCTAACTCCATACAGACTGTGGAAGGAAGGTATTGTTGGAACGAATCCCACTTCCAGTTGCCATCCTCGTGTTTCATATTAGCTATTTTAGTGTACAGGACACGTTCTGGGAATGGAGTGGTCGCCATAGAGATTACTGGGCCCCAGTCTTTCACCTAATTGTCCAGCCAGAAGGATAAGTGCCTACCATTTCCCATTTTCCATTTTAAGCCCTATTGTACAAGCTGCCAAGTTGCAGAGAGTCCCCGCCAGAAACTCGAAGCCCCTGTCCTTTCTAGATTTGTAGGAATATGGTGCGGGTTCATACAATATTTTGCCCTTAAGATCCTGACCCATAAGGCTGTAGGTTGGGTTAACATGGCCCAGCCCATCTTTGTTAGCAATGCATCGTTGGAAGACCTAATGCGCTTGACACCTAGCCCCCCAGTCTGTTTGGGCTGACACATAGTATCCCAATTAACAAGGGGCAATTTCCTCTGCTCGTTCGTGGCACCCTAGATAAAGCTACGCATGATTTGTTCTAATTCATCACATAATCATCTCGGAAGCCTCACTGTTTGCATCGTGTATATAGGGAGGGTCGATATCATAGACTGAGTTAAGGTAATTCACCCCGCTAGTGACAATTGACGTGCCCGCCACCCTGTCAGCTTTTTTTGGACATTCTCTAGGATATGTTGGTAGGTATTACGCGGGGTACGCTCATGGAGCAGCGATACGCCAAGATATTTGCCTAGATTGTTCGTACGTGTAATGCGAAGTTCTTGACTGAGTCGTCTTGCGGTTTCCTACGAAACACTCTTAGAGAAGAAAATCTTTGTTTTGTCCATATTAACTTTTTGGCCAGACGCTATGCAGAACTCCTCCAGAGTCTTGGCTATGATTTGCGTCTGGGAAGTCGTAGCTTCAGCGAAGAGAACCAGGTCATCAGCAAAGAAAAGGTGGGATAAAGGGGGCCCTGTAGGGCTCAGCTTAATTAGTCTCCAGTGACCGTGTCCCATTTCTCTTGAGAAAAGGTGGCCTAAATGCTCCATGCATAGAACAAAAGATAAGGCGAGAGTGGATTACCTTGTCTAATCCCATTGGAAGGGTTAAAAATATCATAAATTGTGCCTTACCAAGCCACCTGCATAGTCACCATCGTTACACATTGCATAATAACCCAGATTAGGTTTTTGGGAAAGCTGATATCCTCTAAGGTGTTTTTAATAAAATCCCAACAGATCCTGTCATAAGCCTTCTCTAGGTCCACTTTCATTGCTAAAAATTCCGTCCTCCCTTTCTTCCGTCTCATCGAGTGAATGACTTCCTAGGCAATGATGATATTATCCATTATTTGTCGACTCGCAATAAAACTACTTTGGGTCTCCTGAACGACAAAATCCATATGCTTTTTCAATCTATTGACGATGACTTTGGAGATAATTTTGTACATCATGTTACAGAGGCTGATCGAACGAAACTGGGTGAGACTATTCGGTGAGGGAGTTTTTGGGATTAGGACCAGAATGGTTTGATTTAAATCCTTTTCCCACCTCTCCTGCCTAAATGTCTCTTGAATGTATTCTGTCACTTTGGCTCCGACCCTTCCCCATTGCTTCTGGAAAAAAAGAGCATTGAAGCCATCTACCCCAGGAGCTTTATTCGGATTCATTCCAAAGACCGCACTTCTTATCTCAGTAGGATGAAAAGGCTGGGCTAAATCTTAGAGGCTGTCTTCAGATAAAGAAGGGAAAGCACCTGAGATCGGGAACCAGTACAAGGGTCCTGTCTCGTGTGTATACAGGTGGGCAAAGTAGTTTCTGGCTAACCAGCTCAATTACTCCGAGTTCGTGACCAGCGTCCCCTGAGGGTCTGTGAGACTCTTGATTCTCATTTTTTTTCTTCTGGAGAGGGTTAGAGTGTGATAGTATTTTGTATTCTGATCTCCTTTTGAAATCCAGTCGCAACGGGATTTCTGATGCCAAAAGATTTCCTCCTCACTCAAAACTTTCACCAGTTCTCCACTCAGGTGGTCCTCCAAGTCTAGAAGTGAATCCAAATTTTCCTCGGTCATAGCCCTCTGAATGCCCTGTAATCTAGCGAGCAGTCGTTTTTTACGATAGAAAATATTTCCAAAATCGGAATGATTCCATTTTGTGAGGTGAAGCCAGAATTATGCCAGAGCTTTGCTCATTGTCTCCTCTTCCAGTAACCAGTGCTCCGCTACAACCTCATCAACGCCAGGATGGGTTAGCCAAGCATTATGAAATCTAAAACTAGAGTAACCGATTTGCCTTGCCGTCGGTGGTTGAAATGAATCCACATGGGCCTATGGTCAGACTTTAGGAAGGGTAAATGGTAATTAACCACTTGCGGCAAAGTTTGAAGCCATTCTGTCGACCCAAAGACTCGATCCAATCTAGCTTGTACTACTCCTCGGCGCCACATAAACTTGGATTCAACATAACCCAAATCATGAAGATTGCTCTGTTGAATCCAATTTTGAAAATGTTTATTCACGATTCTAGTTGCTTAGGCTCCACCCCGCTTGTTAGCTATCTCTAATTTTGCATTAAAATCTCCTCCTACCAGCCATGGTCTATTTATGGATCTTCCTACCCATTCTAGCGTAGGCTAGAGGTGCTTCTGAGAAGCAATTTGCGGGCTGGCACAGATAACGGTAAAGTCAAACTCGTGGGTCTCCATAGTGTTGCCTCGTCGTTTTTCTCCTCGTGTTGCCTACTTCTTCCATCTCTATTGCCTATGCTTCATCATTGCACCAAGTGTTTTCCTACTAAGGCGAATATTTCCTTACCAGTGACGAAAATTGTTGGACCCCGATCCTTGATTGAAATGTAAAATTTTGAAATGAAATTAAATAAGGAAAGTAGTGCTGTAATTAGTGTTGTATTTGGGTAATATTGCTAATGATGTTTGAGGTTAATGACAAAGAATGAGTATTTTATATATGTATTGAGTTATAGATGTTTTGAGCTTTAAGAGAAATTGATGAGAAAAGAATGGATTGGTTTTGATG
>JAOTBA010000002.1:8420839-8432161 GCA_025629845.1 Erythroxylum squamatum
CAACTTGACGCTTCTCCGACGATATGCGCTTCGGATGTCGGATCCGCTTTGATTTGTGTCCGCAATATGATCTGATTGAACCGTTCGTTTGCTTTGATTCGAATTTGATTTGTTTTTGTTGACTCCGAGCCCTTTGTTTCGCTTTCGATTTGAATCCGATTTGTACTTCGCTTCTATTTTCGATTCGATTTCTCTTCGGATTGGATTTGTTTGCTTTGATTTCGTTAAGTTTGTGCTAAGAGGTTGGGTCTCGGTAACGGGTCCCAACAAAAATAGCTAGTGACAAAGGAGGGTGAACCATACCAGAATCACATCTGAAATCTCCCATAACAATATAAATCCAAGTTTTCCATAAACCTAAAGCGTGGAACAAGTAATATGATTTTCATTTTCAAAAGCATCTAGAACCAGAGGCATAATCGATCTAGGTTTCCATAAGCTTTAACTTAAAGGAAAGTATGCAATGGATATTTTAAACACAATCATTTGGGTTCAAAAGACGTTTTTCCATAAAATTAAAGGAAGAGGGAGGGGCGAGAGGGGAGGTATGAAATTGATTTTTCAAAATATAACAGATTTCCGTAAGTAAGAAAAACATGTGCAGAAGTAAGCATAAACTTTTTCTAGAAACAGAATAAGCATGAAAATATTCTCATTGTTTTCTATAAACAAAAAGGGGAGGCATACGTTTATTTTTTAATAAAAGTTGTGGGGCATATGTAATTATGTTTCAATTAAACAAAAGAAAAGCCTAATTTGTATTATAAAATCATAAAACAAGTTTTAAAATGCTTAATAAGTTATCAAATCAATAATAATGGAGCAATTTTAAGTAAGTTAAATAATTAAAGGAGACTTTAATAATATGATTGAATAACTAACCATGATTGAATCATGGCACACCTGAAAAATAAATTCATATAATTTTTTGATTTAATCTCATTAATTAAATAATTTGGAAAACATGAATTATAAATAAGAAATTGAATTATACTTAACTCAGATTCCTATAAAACTTTCTTCTCAAGCTGTCAACCACAACTTGTCTTTGTGTTTATCCTCTAATGGTATTTATAGAGTATAGAAAAAGAATTCAACTATTTTAGAGGAGGCTAACTCCTTTATTATTTAATTAAAGTTTCTCAAACTTTACAGTTAAATCCAACTTAATTTAAATTGACTTTTTTCTTTTTAACTGCTCTCTATGTGCGACATTAAGTTCTAAATATATTGATAATGATTATAAATTCTAATTCTAATTATATAAATTAAAACTTTTTTTAATTTATCTTTAATTCTCTAATTAAATAATTTATAATTATAAATTAAGATTAACGTCTAACAATAAGTCATAACCACTCAAATATTAGGAATACCAAACTGGTTTGATTCAATCTATCCATGTATAATTATGATGTATAATTTAATTTTCTCATCATCAAATATTCTAATTGGATTTAAAGTATGAAATTAAAGACTACTATTTTAAATCCAATTATATTCGTCCTTACTAATAGTAAATGATTCATATTTGATATTTGAAAACACCTTTTCAAATCTCAATTCACTATGGTAAGAGAATTCCCTAAATCACTACTAATTAAGAATATTGGAACATTCTCCCTAATTACTTTAGAATGAAGAATCTTTTATTGACTTATTCAACTATCTTCATATGATTGATACTATATCTAAGTACTATTAACTAATCTACCCTAAATAAAATAGATCATAAGTAGCATCAAAATATAGTAATCCTCACATGAGATACTCTGGCATTTCAAGTCTAAGGATTAATTATATAACCATTACTATGAGAAAATTCAAATACACATAATAATAATACATTTGAGATTCTTATAATCGGTCTAGATTAGTGAACTTTTTTCTCTAACAAACCGTCACATGTTAATTTAAGTATCTTCATACTTTAATTTATAATATCAATTACTTTCTTTATAAGAAAGAAATGTAATTTATGAAGTTTTATCGTTTAATCAATATCTCATCTGAATGAAACTAAACCTAGGAATAATTTAGGAAAAATATAGTTTTACCATTCCATCAATATTCCGTCTTAATGAAACTACAACTAAGAACAATTTAGGAATAACATATAAATGCAAATTGAATTTCGTAATTATAATCTGATCATAATTTCAATTGCACAATAATTATTCTAACTATTTTACCTTTAGTAACAAAATATCAAATATAATTAACAACATATATAAAGTTAAAGAGTTCCTTTATTAATTAAAATAATAATGTCATACATAAAATTGCAACTAAGCAATTAACTATAAGAGTATAAACTAATAAAATAAATTAATACAAGAACTTTTATCTTTATATATTTATTGATTATAAAAAACAAACTTAACTTCGTCTTACTTTTATACGAGTAACATCACACACTCATTCAAATATTAAAGTCACTACAAATCATAGTTATTTGTGTTGAAAAATCAGCCTGAGATTTGATTCCACATGCAACAAAATAATCACGAAACTTTTTCTTTTGATTTTTGAAAGCCAAGATAACTAAAATTCTATAAAATCATTAACACATAAATCATAATGAATCGTGAATCTTAATTTGTACCTTATTTTTGAAGCTTGATAGTTTTTTTGCCATATTTATCGAACCGTTATCAAAACTTAGTCCAACTCAACAACTGTAGTCGTACAAGCATCCAACCTCTAACGGTATCCGCATAACAAGTTAACAAAACTCTGCAATTATTGCATAGAAGGTTAGGCAAAGAGTGCTAACTTCATTAGAGCTTAAGTTAATAGGTTTTGGACAATTTAGTAGTTTAATTTAAATTAAATTTTAATTTCAATTAAACTTTAATTAAAATTACAAATAATTCTAATTAAATACCAATTATGCCCAAATAAGATCTAATATTTTATATTGATCTTTGCTTACTAAATATCTCATATTTAATCATAAAGTTTCTCAAACTTTACAATCAAGTCCAAGTATATTAAAATAGCTTTGCTCTTTTTAACCCGTTCTTTATATGCGACTCATTAGGTCTTCAAATATGTTGGTGATGGATATAAATTATAACCCCAAATCATATTTATGATTAGATAAATTAAACTCTTTTAATTTATTTTTAATTATCTAATTAACAATTTATATCCCTAGATCAAGATTGATGTCTAACAACACATCATGACCATCCAAATATCTAGGAATATCAAAGTGATTTTGACTAACCTTTTCGTTCATAATTTTTTCGTATAATTCAATCTGTTGATCATACAATATTTCGATTAGACTTAGAAAATGGAATTAATATATACTCTATTTCAAGTCCAATCATGTTAGTTCTCCACCATTAGTTATTGATTCAATTAATGACATTTGTAAACTATTTACAAAATGTCATTCCACGTTGGTCAAGGATTTCCCGAATCAATACTAATCGAGAGTAATGAAACCTTCTCCTTAATTACTTTAGGGTGATGAATCATATCTTGATCACTCAACTACTTCCATATAATTCATACTATATTCGATGACTGCCAACTGAGTTATCCTTGAGTCGAAGTAGTCATAAGTAGTATCAAAACATAGCAATCCTTATACAAGAAAACTTTAGAGATCTCAAGTCAAATGGTCACTTATACAATCATCATAATGAGAATTTC
Organism: Erythroxylum squamatum; assembly: GCA_025629845.1. NCBI lineage: Eukaryota > Viridiplantae > Streptophyta > Magnoliopsida > Malpighiales > Erythroxylaceae > Erythroxylum > Erythroxylum squamatum. The sequence continues at coordinate 8,424,506 of JAOTBA010000002.1, forward strand.
CATGGATATACAAGTAATTTTTCAAATGGATTTCTTATCTGGGGTCAGTGCAGTGAAATTGTTCCCTAACAAGCACTCACACGTTTGTTTAAGCATCTTCATACTTTAGTCTCTGAGATCGACTACTTCCTTTATAAGGAAAAACATAATGTGTTAGTTTTTTCTACATTATATTAATGCCCAGTTTTTATAGAATAATGACTCGAAATAATTTAGAGATAATACATTAATGCAATTTGAATCTCATAATTATAATCTCATTATAATTTTATTTGCAACGTATATTTATCTCGAAGACTTTATTATATACATCTTGGTATGTATATAACCAACCAATTGGCTGTAGGGCATAAACCAACAATCTCCCACTTACACAAAGTCAATCGTTTAAGTATCTTATGTCATATCACCATATGACGATCATGCTACTATTGAGATAGTCATTTAATGAGAGAATTCTACAAGATTTTCTATAGTGAGCACTTGCTTAAATCTTACAACTTTTATCTTAATTGTCATCATAATTAAAACAAATTGCCTAAATACATCATTAGATCTTTGATGAGACCTCAGCTCCTTGTACATGCCTAATGGCTCTTCATTAAAGAACTTATTTGTAGCACCCCACATAGTGCATATCCCCGAACATATCGACTGTATTCGAGAATATAATCTACGAGGGTGGCATGCTAGAACAGTCAAACAATCGAAGCTTGTTACAAAATTTTCAAACATCACACACATATTTAGGAAATCAATAAAAACTTTAGGCCCACTTTATTCATAAACATTTTCATTCACAAATGTTACTACACTCATTGAACAATCTCATTTACAAACATTTCTTATTTGGAAAGACATTACAAAACATAATTATTTAAATACCCGAGGTACAATAATTGCAGAATACACAATTTGATACAAAAATAAAGAAATACAAATACAGACGCGAACTAATCCTGACCTCTATCTCTTATTTGAATGCAGTGGCTAAACTCCAATTTGTCTAACTGGAGGTCTTCTCTAAACTTAAACGTATTGCAAATTTTGGGTTGATATTTGCGAACTCATTGAGTGGACCATCCTCGATGGCTCACTCAATCACATAACATGTCAATTCATATAATCACATAATTCACATCACTTCATCAATTCAACATATTGAGTCACATACATTTCATATTCAGTTAAATCATATATCACATTCAGAAATCATTCAAACTATTTATTTCAACTATTTAAATCATACACATCAGATGCATATGTAGTGCTCAAGAGACTCACTTTTAATTGTTATTGTTGTGACCGAGTGCCTTTTTATTGGCCCATATCCCTTGTGGATACTGGGCTTATTTCAGATAATGTCTCATATCCCTTATGGGTACTGGGCATATTAACAACTGAGCTAGAGGCTCTTATCATATTTTAAGCTTTAAGCTCTTTTTCGGTGGCTACTCCGATTACAATAGCTTTTATGTTGTCATGCATTCATGTAATGAAATGCATTACATTCACATTTTTTCAATCAGTCACATGATTTCAATTTCACATTCACATTTATCATTGGACTTTGGTCCGGCATTCAACAAAAATGTTAAGAATCACTTATTTTATCAAATTCACATACAAGGAGCACTTCCAATGTCTTATTCATGCATCAAATGTCTCGGACATTCAATGTCCGGAATTAGCATAATCACATTTACATAATAATTCAATATGTAATTTAAACAGAATATTAATTTAAAGTAAGACCATCTAGGTCAACTCACAATACTCTCTATATTAGTATTAGCTTCCATGATTCAGAAATGTCTGGATGCAGACATTTTATCCTGCATATCAACATTAGGCAATACACACATTGCACACACATTATTAATTGCACAATTACATAAAAATTCAATTGTATACATCTATATATGTGTCATGTATAATGTATGCTCAATTCAACTATTCGGGTATGTTTCCTTAATCACGTCTCTTGATTAATCAAATCTTATCATTTGTATGTGCCTAACTTATTCTTAGGTTTACACCTCAGGAACACTTGGTTATTCTAATATCATAATTCAATTACTAGTCATTTCTTTCCTAGCAGTATATGCTCTCATAATATCAAATTCTCATTCACCTTTACTTAATACATGTAGCTCATCTCTTCTGAATCACAAATACTATCATATGGACAACTTCATTCCCATTATAGTCGTGCCTTTGGTACTTTGATATCAACAATTCATTTTCTAAGTTATAACATCATCAGTCGATCAATCCAGCTTTTCTCAAATTTTCAGGTCAATATTCCATGACCATTAAGACAAGGAAGAAGAAGTATTTAGGCAACACGTTCTTCTAAACAAATGTTCCTCTTTGTATTAAGTTTCGAGCCAAAATTTGAATCTCTTAAATACAGAATTAAAATTCTATTCCTTCATAAAATTTGTATCCATATGTCTCTAGTTTAATCTAAATTAAAAATCATTTCATTTGGATATCTGCAGATCAAGATATGGCCAAAATACAAATGCCTGTTTAGTGAAAACACTCCATTTAACATTTTCCAGCACACTTCATCATTTTCATCCTAAACTCATCAATCAATCATTATCAATCCTTTCCGAATGAGTTAAGATGATTGTACAATTTTATGGAGAGGAAAGACAATCTGTGATGAATTCGTGGCCTAAATTTCAAGTCAATCAGAGGTCCGAAGAAGAAGTTATGGTCAAAATAGTGAAGGGTGTCGAAAACTGTCTAAAAGCATAGTGCACAATCGTGCAATGTTTGATTTCTCTCTTCTTGTGTAACTCCTCTAAGGCTCCTCATTGTCACGATCATGCTTGTGCACGATCGTGCACTGCCTCATTTTTCCTCTCTGTCATGATTGTGCTTATGGACGTTCGTGTCAGACGATCTTCCCCAGATTTTTACGAAACTGCATATATTCATCACCAGTTCTTCTCTTTTTCTTATTCTATCATTTCCAACTTATATCCTCATTATTTCCTCTTCATTCTTACTCCCATTCAGCTCAACTCATTCACGCACAAATTAAAATCTATGATTGATCATAATCATCAAAAACATAATATATCGTTTACGCATATCCATCATATTTTATGCACTTCTTCATCTTCTTTAACACCTTCATTTTATCTCTAACTATCACCTTAATCCTTCCCATTTCAAGACATCACATTATACTAGCCTTTTCTTTAACTCCTACTTACTTTAATCCATCTCTATAACACCCAAAGAGATCCACAAATATCAACAGTGAAAACAGAGCATGAAACACCCATTTACCTATCAAATTTTTCTGTGCTCTTTTTACACCATCTTTAATGATCATTCTAACTCAAATCATCACAATAATGACTTATGAAGTATTAATCATTATCATATGTGTAAAAGCAATACACGGACATACCCAAGTTTCTCATACACGTTTCAGCAAATATGCATATCACCATTTTATAATCATTTAACTGTTAACTATCATAAAAATGTTTCATTCAACAAATAAAAAAGAGTAGTGCTTAAGACTTACTTGTTTAAGCTTCAAGATCTTCAAACTCTTCACGTTTTCTCTTAACCTTAGCTTTCTTCTCTCACTCATGAATCATCATTCAAGGGTGGTAGGGTAGGGTTTTTAGTAAGAATGAAGAAGACAATGAAATAGTAGTAACAAATGAAAGGTGACAACAAGTTTCAACATGGATGAGTGAGAAGTGAGTATTGGGGATGAATACAAATAAAGAAGATGAAGAACGAAATTGAAGAGAGAGCATTTAACTAAAGAAATAAAATGAAAGATCAAATGGTTGTCTTTCATTTAGGCTATACGTAAGTGAGGTGTGTGGTAAGGCAAGTGACACTTGTCACTTGCCACATGTCACCACCTTATAGTCTTTACTTGGTCTTTTTAAACTACTAGTCCATTTGTTTCCCCATTTCTAATCCAATTGTCTCCCGATTTTCCATGACACTTATCATTAAATCCCATTGTGATTTATAAAAATTTCACTACCATTAAATCCCAATGCAACTTTTCAGGAAACCAGGTGGCGCATGAGGTGGCGGTAGCAATTGGTACCGACGTTATACCACAGAGGACAAGTTTTAAGTATCTCGGGTCTGTCATTCAAAGTGATGGTAATATCGACGCTGATATTGTACATCGTATTAGATCAGGTTGGGCCAAATGGAGAAGTGCATCAGCAGTTTTATGTGATAAGAAGATTCCTTTCAAACTCAAGGGGAAGTTCTATACAACGGTGATTCGTCCAACCATGTTATATGGGACAGAATGTTGGCCTACCAAACGTAGGTATAAGACAGTTGTTGGTAGCAGAAATATGTATGCTTAGGTAGATGTGTGGCATTACTAGGAGAGATAAGTTTCGGAACCAGGTGGTGAGAGATAGACTACGGATAGCCAGCTTTGCTGACAAGTTGAGAGAGACTAGGCTTAGGTGGTATGGGCATGTGCGGAGGAGGCCCTCCGATGCTCTGGTACGAAGATGTGAGGGAATAACGCTTAGTGAGTATAAGAGGAGGATAGGGCGGCCTTATAAGAACTGGCGGGAAGTGATCAAGGACAATATGTCAGAGTTGGCCCTTAGTGAGGTCGTCGCTAGAAATAGAAAAGTTTGGTGGGATCGGATAAGGGTAAAGGATTAACCGTTGCAGTTACTAGGAGATGCCGTGTCACGTTGTGCAAATTGCACGACAGGTGCGGGGGGGACAGTAGGGGGCCATTCCGGCAGGTCTCTGAGGCAGGTCCCATTACTTACTGAGTGTAAAGGAGGGATGGACTTTGTAGGCTTTTAGGCTCTCGCAAATCTGGCCTCCATCAGGTATTCCCCATTATTGGTATTTTCATTATCTTATGTTTTTTTAATGAATTATTTTTGTACCCTGCATCATCCTTATATTGTCTCATTTACATGTTGGTCCACCGAAAACAACCTCTCTACTATGTAGGAGTAAGGCTGCATACTATCGGACCTCCCTAGACCCCGCTTCATTGCGGGATTTCGGACTGAGTGATGATGATGATTTATCAATTGTTCTACCATTTGACATTTTTCCTAGTCCAAAAATACCCTTCATTCTAGAGAATTATCATATTTCACCATAAATTATAATTCACTAGTTATACACACCAACTCAATTTTTAAGACACATAATCCACAATTCATATTATAATCACATTAAATATCAATTATACCCAGAAAATGTCAAATAAGTGCATGCACAATCATTAAAATGTGTGCAAAACAATCAAATTCATGTGTGTGTATGCTAACATTATGCATGAGTATGAAATGCATTTTTCTAATCTTATTGCTATTTCTCAATTACAAAAATCTAGGGTTCTAACCCTTAGTATGGAAACGGGATGTTACAATTCTCCCCCTTAATAAATTTCATCCTCAAAATTCTTATTTGATCGATAAAAAAGGTAGGGGTATTCTTTCCTCATATACTCCTCCGTTTCCATTTAGCTTCATCACTTGAATTAATTTCTTCCACTCGACTATAGTCAATGGAATCAATCGGTCTTTCAAGTACTTATTCTGATATCACACTATCTTAACTGTTTCCTCAATATATTTCAGATTACGCAAAATTTCACTTCCAGTATCAATAACACATTAATCGGATCATAACGATATTTCCTAAACATATCTATGTAACACTGTGTGAATCTGAAATATCTTTTATTGGTAATACTAATTCACAAGTCAAATTTCCTATGCTCTCAATAACTTCATATGGACTAATATAATTCAAGCTTAGTTTTTCCTTTTTCCTAACCTAGGCACACCTTGCCAAGGTGATACTCTTAGAAACAATTCATCTTTCACTTAATATTTCACATCACTTCAGTGTTAATACACTTAACTCTTATATCTATCTCACTATATTCCATATCTTCGGTGTTGATCCACCTAACTCGTTTATCTTTCTTGAATACTTAATTTCTAACACAGATCAATTTTACTTATCAACAGTGTCTCGAATCATTTCTAGCCTTCAACTATTTTAGTTCTTATTCATCTCAATATAAAGGCGGATGACTCTTTCTGTTGTATAACACCGCATATGGTATTCTAACAATATCACTGTGATAATGATTGTTATGCTAAAAGTCAATTAAAACTATACATTGACCTTATTTTTCTATGAACTCCAAAATATAAGCTTTAAGCATATCTCCAAAAATTAAGCCTGTTGGCAACTCATACATACAGTTACCTGCTTTTGCATCCTTGGCCATTAAATGCTATTCCAGTGTATTCCTATTAGGATGTATAGAATAGGTTATTATTTGTCCTTTCTTTAATAATCTCTTTGCTCAATCATCTGTATCGGGTACTCATACATTTTACTACAATCTCAAAATATCATTTTTCCTACTCAAACTCAAAATCCGGATTCATTTTTAATTCCTCAATAAGATTTACAATTTCTGAATCCTCAATTCGGGTTTTACTAGTCCTTTCATGTAAAACAAATATTAAATTTCAATGCAGCTAATAATACTTCATTCAACTCAACATTCTACGCTCTTTATTGTATTAAGTTTGGTAACCTCAATATCTGGATTTGTGCTATTTCGTTATTGAATTTTTTGTTCAATGCATCAGATAGACACTAGCTTTACCAGGATAGTATTCATTTGTACAATCATAATCTTTCAGTAATTCTATCCATTGCCTCGGTCTTACAATTAATTGGTGTTTTAATTCCTCAAAATTCTTTTTACATACATCAGTCTATCTGAATAACACATTTTTCTCAGAAGTTTTGTCAAAGGGCTAAGATCAGTAAAAACCTTTCGACAACCTCTAGTAGTATCTGAAGTAAATCACTTGTTAATATAGAAATCACGTTTAATATGTAAAATACATAAGAAGGGGGTTGACTTGTGTTAAATCGTTTAAGATATTAATCTTTAAAATCTTCTTGATTTTCTTTACAAATTCAAATGATTACAAAAACAATTCACTTAATTTGGTGAGTAATGCAATAGCGAAAATTAGTATCTATTCTTCTAATAATAAGAAAATTAAAGAGATAAGAGTTAGAGAATATAACGCTGCGATTTATCCTGGTTCACCCTTAACCTTGGGCTACGTCCAGTTCTCAGAGTCCATCTGAGATTTCACTATAACCTTCAACATTACAGGTGTAACACCCCACTCCCGCGCGACCCGAACCCGACATCGACGGTGACATCCGAGTTCGTGCCCCGCGAGAGTGGCGTGCTAAAGTACTTACTCAATCAGGAATCGATTAATTTGGGCCCACTTTTATTCAGAAACTTTTTTTAATTTTTAAACGTATAAGAGTTGCCATCCTTTTTAAAAGAGTCATAATTTCGCTTAGCCCATTCCAGAAATAAAACATAGTACACTTGGTCAATTTCCTTTGCAAAACCTTTTTCCAATCGGGAAGGTATATACAACAATTACACTCAAATACACAAAATACAATAATTCGTGAAAAATACAATTCAGCACAAAAATAAAGAGACACAGTGCAGACGCGAACTGATCCCGACCTTTATCTTTCACTTGCATGCAGTAGGCATACTCCCGTTTGTCTAACGGGGTACTCTTCAAAGCCTGAAAAATAATTGCA
>JAOTBA010000002.1:8443511-8474470 GCA_025629845.1 Erythroxylum squamatum
GTTTCACTTCTACTTTTCTAACGTGATTTCTAGGTTTTTTTATTTTTAATTAAGAAACAAAATCCTATTTAGTTGAGATTTCTATTATAAAAACTGAAAACAAATCCATTTTTATTTTATTATCTTGTTTATATTTTTTAATTATACACTTATATCAAATATTTTTAATATAATATATATTAACATATTTGTAATTTTACAAGTATCTCTTGGAATTTTGGGTATTAAATTATTGATTTATAAAAGATTTACTTAAAACACGTAATTTATAGTAGAATTCTGTTATCATTGAAAATAAAATAGAAGTGACCTACAATTTCATTACCACATTCGTTTATTAATAGAAAATGGAAAATTTTATTTTAGCAATGTGATTTTTGCTATCATATGACAAATTGATAAAGTTACATGATATGTATCAATTGGGTTAATTGAAAAGGGACTACACTACATCCTTTGTTAAAGACGGAAGATGTTCACCGAGAATCTTACTTTATGTTGACATACTGTGCATGTTACATTATGGAAGGAAAATACAACAATCCTAGAAAAAGAATAGCATTAAGAAATCAGAACTATAGAAATGGATGATCATTATCTTATTGGTTGTCACACTTCCATCTTGAGGTTAGCATATAGCTTAGATAGTGGCACTAGCTGCAGTGCTTATTTTCGTTCTTACCTCTGTACAACATCACCAATTCTAGAGTCAAACTGCATTATGCATTAACAAAGGAGACATCTGAGTTTCTTCAAACGAAAACATAAAATATGGGATATTATAAGGGAACGTTAAATCTTACCCAATAATAATAAGAATCATAACAATCACCTAGAAATAAAAAAACCAGAGACGCAGAAATCAGAAACACAAGAATACAGAAACGTAAAAGCAAAAATAAAACAAAAACACGGAAAAAAATGTAGGAAAATAGTAAACCAAAAATGTAGAAAAACAATAAACCAACAATACTATTGGTTCTGCCTGATTCTAATGGGGCTGGATGTTGTTGCATGGATCCATGAGGTTGGTTGACTTAGGCTCAGAGATACCTGCAAAACAATAAGGCACGCCGAGGGTTGATAGATTAGCCGGCAAGCTCCTCCGACGCTCAAGTTAGTCTTTTTGTAAGGATTTCGGGGGCGAGGAACAAAGAATAATCGGGTTCTAATGTTGTACCTGTATCATGGCAAAGTAGTACCTTATATAAGGAATAGCCGCTAGGTTTAGGTCTTTACGTAGGTCTTTACGTATGCATGGTGGTCATCTCCTACGAATGGGCCGTCGACCCCTGGACCTGGGCCTGAGCCTGAGCCTAGTATGACCAACCCAACCAGTATTCAAGGGCTAACGGAATTGTTTGGCAACATTCACATGAGAAGGCTGAATCTTGCTTAAGCGGACTGAAGCAGAATTGTCGTGCAAAGGTGGGCGCGACTTGTGGTAAAAGTTTGAGTCCAAAGTAGACCTTTGTGACAATATGCATAGACTGTTAGTTTAGTTTGGTAGTTATCAAGTTCAAAGTAATTTTATCTAAACTCAGACGTTTTTGCTAATTTGACTTTCTAATTAATGCAACAACAACAACAAAATGCAACCCAAATTAATACAAATTCCTTAAATTGCAGTCAACTGGAAGATTGATTAGTTTATATCAATCTTTTGATGAGTGTAGAATTTCTCCACAGTTGATATAGTTTTTTTCACATCATGAGTTCAAATATACACATAGCCTCTTTCAACTAAGTCAACTTAATTTTATAAGTGATATATATTTTTATAATAATTTACTTTTTGTTTATAGATATAAATTAAAGAAATTGTTTATGTGCATTAATTCATGAAAATATATCTTTTAGATAAATTTTTAACATGTTAATAATTTTAAAATATTAATATTAGATAATTTATGAACTATTATATAATTGAGACATTACATGTTATTAAAAAACTTAAAAGTAAAATTATCAAAACTATATTAATTAATGCCATAGAGCATTTAATGTTCCTACTTTTAACCTTTTAGTCTTATCGAAAAAGGAGGTGTCAATCACAGTTAAGAGTTACAAATCTAGGCATACTAATTAAATTAGTGGATGACAACATTGAAGCATATGATGGAAGGTGGTAATATATGAAACAAATGAAAAGACGTAAGACCTTATGCCCACAAGAAATCAAGAGTTCTTTTGGAGGCCACGACCTACCATCTTGTTTTGCCATTAGAAGCAGCCACTATGGAGTCTCCACGCCTATCATAGCTTTTCCATGAATGCCACACATGCCTTGTATCCTAACATTTTCTGCGTAATTCAGACAAGAAGCTGTCTAAGCTTCGTCGTTAGAATAATATTTCATGCACGAATATTTCTTGCACGAACATTAATATTATAAAAACTATATATGAATATGATGGAAATAATAGTATGTGCTTATATGATGGAACATCTAATCACTATTACAGTTAAATCATGACACATCTAATCATGAGGCTTTGTTGTACAAAACTAGTTAAACAATCTTCTTTAATAACTAATACAGAGATTTGACAAATGAAAGAAGACGTAATCAACATGATACAAACAAGTTTTGGAAAGCATTCAACATTGAATTCTATTTTTTTATTATAAAGTAAAAAGAACGGGATTTGTGTGGGCTATGGTTATTGGACACTGGAAAATTTGTTATTACAATTTGTCCCACCTCTAAAAAGTACACTACTCAGTAGGATTTGATGATGCATACGGGGTCATAATCAGAGCACATAACTTTCAAGTTTCAAGAGAAGAGAATCAAATCTGTTTTGGACCATCTTAATATGTTCTTCTAAATTATGAATGCTCTTCAAGAATGTGTGACGTATGTGCACATTGATTTATTATTGTTGCTTGAGAAAATTAAACTCACCAAAAAAGAAATACGATTAGAAAGTGTTTTCATAGAAAAAGATGGAAACAGAAACCAGTTGCAGGTTGCTTAGAAAGAGCCAGATAATCCCATGGGTTAAAACACATGGATGACATATGATGAGTGTTTCTTTTCACATGCCCTCCATGTTAAGCAACCGTGCTTTTGTCTGCCACCCTAACTTTCCTCTCAAATTTAATTATCGTTGAGATCTTCTTCTTTTTTTTTCACCGGATGAGATGGCAACTCCTTATTGATGGTTATATACGTTTGTCTTTTTTTTTCCTGCCCTCTCATCACATGCATTGTATATATAGAACAATGTTTTAAAAATTAAATTGATTCTGTCGGTTTAATAGCGAAAATTTTGAACTAATTAATTTTTCAGTTTGATGATATTTGTTATTAAAAACTGATTAGTTTAATAATTAATTGGTCAGATTTCATAAACTAATTGATTTTTATAACCTTAAATAAGCTGGTAAATTTTCATTTAATAATCTTCTTTTTTAATTAAACTTTAAATTTTTATAGATAAGAATAGTTTAATCTTTAATCATTTTTAAAATTTTCTAATTTTATTCAATTTTTAACTAATTTTATATATGACGGTTTAATTTTTTTCAATCTTACCTCATGTACAGTGTAAGTATATCCTTGGTTCAACCATTGGGTTGATTAGAGCGAAGGAATCAAAGATTATAGCAAGTGAATTGCTACAAAAACAATAAGTGCCCAAACACATTTCATACAACTATTAAGCTTTGCAATATCTTTGAATATAGCAAGTGCGCAGCCACTAACATTTAAATTCTTGTACTAAATATGCATTTGGAATGGTATGAAGGCATAAGCACGTAGTCCAGCTAAGCAAAAGAAATATGTTATGTATGTGCCAGCCAAGCAGTACAACACAAAAGAGGCTGAGGGTCGACAAGAAACAGACACTGTTTTGTTTGCAAGACAAGTAAGGTCAAAAACACACACACATGTGCTTTCTTCTTCCCGATATCCATCATTGCCACAAACACCACACTTCGCATAAGTGCACACATACGCATTTCTATGTTTATCTACCTAATTGTTTTACATCCTCATCCTGCTCTTCCTCATATTTCCCTTTCTTTCTCTATGGGTGCCAGTGCCACCTAATTTGTCATTCTCAAGTTCCTAACTATTTTGGATTTTCTGCATTAAAAATGTGTATAAAATCCTTAGGTCCATGATCTAATGGGCTTAATCGAATTTAGACTTTAAAGTTTACGGTACTACTTATACTGTAATTAAATATTTATAGTTTGATTTTAGCAGCACTACATGTGTTGGCAATTTTACTAAATATTGTACATAGACTGATGATGAGGATAAATATTAGGTGCACTAATTTACCGTATGGAATGGGATTGAAAAATATATATAGTTACTAATAAAAAAACATTATCAAATTTATAAAAATTGATTAATATGATTCATGAATCCATGTATTGTTGCGAAAATCTAATATGATAAACAGATAACGTAAACTTAAAATCATTTATATATAGTGGGAAACACACCATGAGAATTAATCTATCACTTAAAAAATAAATTTTGATAAGGCATTTATATGATGATTAATGGCGGTCCCACTTTTTGCCATTATTAAATGTTGCCAATTCGTTTTGTATCTTCACCCAATAATTGAATCATCGAGTTGATAGCCCCACCATCCAACCCCCTCTAAACCTTAGGGGCCTTCCTATGATTTTTACGTAATACTACTACTTCGTTTGTCTTCTTAATTAGTCTAATCTAGTAAATGATTCGAACCCAATATTTCTTAATCACACACCACGCTCCCCGGAAGCTACCTTCCAACGGTCTTAATGAAAATAAAAACTCAATCAAGAATTGACAAGTGTCAACAACTTCAATTAGGTCGACTTATAACTGTCATTTAAGTGATTAATTACAAACTCAAGTCTTAAGAAGACAAAGTGATTGATACTTATTGTTTTCATGTTCAGTTTTATTTTAACTTAATTTGAAATTCGAATAAGGTTTTCAATATTATATTTGACCGTCATGCCGTTGTCTTCTACAATAGAAATGTTGGTAGTCGGAACATACTATACATTGCCAAATTACTCTCTCGTTGAGTGATTTCACACGTGAAGATTGTTTACATTTGAGCTAATTGATGTCAATCTCAAAAATTCATTATTAGAATATTCATCATAATTATAGTTGATGAATAGGTTAATTAAAAATTCATATTACCAATGCAAGCTTCAATTACCAAAAATACCTGGACTCGAACCCCAAATGTATGTTGTTAAGCCTAACTCCTCTCAACTACCGCAGATGAATTGGAAACAAAGGACTCTTAGCCAGTTGGTCTTTAGTAACGTCAAACCAATCAAAGATCACATTCTTATAAATTAAAAGAATTTGGGTGCATACGACCTAGCTCGTACATGAATTATATATATATATATATGCCTACCTACAACAGATAATTAAAATTAACGTACGTCTAACAAGTAACAACCCATAATCACTTCACATCTGGTCCCCGACCCGACCCACCGAATTCAAAGAACATAAATTCGGCACTCAAGAATGGGTAAGAATAGCAATGTCATCTTCACTATCAAAATTTCATACTATATATTTATGACGGTAGGTCATGACCTAACTAAATTGCTTACTAGTAATGCCCAGTCAATAAATGGCTGCAATTTCGAACATTAAAACCACGCCACTTACCTAATTAAAAAGAAAAAGAAAAACCCCCGGCCCCCATTCTAAGATAAGGTATTTAGACGGTGGAAATTATTTTCTTATTAGATAAGTATGAATGCATTACTTGTCAAGGGATGTAGTGGTCGACGTCAAAATATAAATTGCATCCAATCTCGCCGGCGTGGCTCCACGATATTGCCCCTTATTAGGTACATACACATGACATATTTACACACATAATGCAAAGCTTTGATTAGTCGTTGTATGATTCAATTGTTTTTCTCTCAATAATGTGGGGGCATTTTGGTCAAAAACGTAGATACCTAGATAGGTAATGATCTCAATTACCAACAATGGCTACTAATATTAATTAATCTAATCAGGCTCTTATTTAACAATTCTAAAACAATAACGTACGGATGATGCTTATAAAATAAAGTCTGTATATAATAACAGTAACATCAAGTAATCTGAACCATTTTAGGGTGATTTTGAACAATTGCCGATGACCACTGAAATACAAACCCCAACAAAAAGCAGAGCTGACCATACAAAGCAAATGGCCCCAACTACTGTTATCACCATCGTCGGTATCTGTTGCCAATTGTAATTCCTTGATAGTATTTATTTTTTTATCTGTGTAATTATACAATCAACTTCTCTTGTTAATGACGTGTCACATGAAAGAGGACCCAGTGTTGTTTCTGAAGATTCCTCTGGGTACTTACTGAATAAAAAGGAAAAGAAATTGTGTCCATTGTCTTTGTTTTTCGTTTTAGTTATTGTAGTCTTGCTTTTGACATTGACAGCCAGATCTCACCCAAATAAATTGAGCAAATTCACCACACACTGACATACAAACCTCTGGAGAATTCACCTTCCCAGCTTTTAGTTTCTGATTTTCTTTCTGTTTTTTTTTTTGGGTGTAAGAGCCTAGCCAGATAGCTATGTCGATGCTAGGCGATTCATCATCTATGCTTGCGACCTCCGGCGATGTCGCCGACCCTGTTGCGCTTAGAGTTCATGAAGGTGGTGGTGGTGTTGGTCCCGATTCAGGTGATGAAGACAGGAGTGTTAGGGTTGTTGATGAAGGTGATAGGTTGAATTATGGTGCAAACCGGTGGCCTAGACAAGAAACTTTGGCTTTGTTGAAGATGAGGTCTGATATGGATGCGGTGTTTCGAGACTCAAGTCACAAAGGTCCGTTATGGGAAGAGGTGTCCAGGTGATTCAATTCTCCATTTTTACATTTGTGCTAGCTTTCTTTTCTTTTTTCTTGTAGAACCATATAAAGATTTTAGTATATGGAGAGTTCTTGCATGGAGATCTGCTTAATGACAATCCTGATAGAATCTTGATCTTCTTTGTGGGATCTTTTTTTTCTTGTGTACTGCTCTGGGACGATGGGCATTTACAGTTCTTTTTGGTCTATGAACTTCGAGAAAGTATGGCCTTTTCTACTTCCACTTTCAGTAATATACCATTTGACAAGAGAGACAAAGGGAGCAGTTCAATTGTTATAAAATTGCACGAACCTTCCTTATTGTGTTTTAGTTTTTTTCTCATGTTTTGAATAGTTGGTAAGTGAAGAAAGGTATAATCTCATTAATTGTTGGTAACTCCGATATAGTGAGGGTGAGAGTTTGTCAGGCAGTCGGTACTTCTTTAACATCTTTAGCTCATGTGTCGCTTGTTCCTTCTTCTTTGTTTTCTTCTCTGGGTTTCAAGTTATTACGTTTTTTATTAAGAGCTTCTTTTTGGACATTTTCTTGGAGATTATTTCACGTGTCGATCAACTTAGATCTTGCTATTTATGATAGTTTTCAAATGGGATGAAATCAGAATTGGAGTTTGTGAACTTGT
Organism: Erythroxylum squamatum; assembly: GCA_025629845.1. NCBI lineage: Eukaryota > Viridiplantae > Streptophyta > Magnoliopsida > Malpighiales > Erythroxylaceae > Erythroxylum > Erythroxylum squamatum. The sequence continues at coordinate 8,451,007 of JAOTBA010000002.1, forward strand.
TTACTTCAGGAAATTAGCTGAGCTCGGTTACAGCCGAAGTGCCAAGAAATGCAAAGAGAAATTTGAGAACGTGTACAAGTACCACAAGCGAACCAAAGAAGGTCGAACAGGTAAATCTGAAGGCAAAACGTATCGGTTTTTCGATCAACTGCAAGCCCTTGAAAGCCATAATTCATCGCAGCGAACCGCAGCGCCGCCATCACATCCACCGCAATCTCAAACTGCAATGGCAGGAGCAGCCACATTAACATCGTGGCCCAATGCTCCTAACTTCTCCCATGTTACTGTTCCATCCACTGTGATCCCTGTCAACGTCATTTCTCAAAAAACCGTTACATCAACAACAAACCCTACAATGGCTCTACCATTATCTTCTTCACAACCCGTCAGTTATTCTCAAAACAGTCTACCATCTTCTTTTCAAAACCTATCTGCTCATCTTTTCTCGAGTTCTACTTCACCTTCCACGGCATCGGACGAGGACTTGGAAGGTAGCCGTAAAAGGAAAAGGAAAAGGAAATGGAAGGATTTCTTCCAGAGATTAACAAAGCATGTGCTGACAAAACAAGAAGAGTTGCAAAGGAGATTATTGGAAACAATCGATAAACGCGAACAGGAGAGAATGGTAAGAGAAGAAGCTTGGAGAATGCAAGAAATGGCCAGGATTAATAGAGAGCACGATATTCTAATCCAAGAAAGGTCAGCCGCAGCGACCAAAGATGCGGCGGTTATTGCATTTTTGCAGAAGATCTCCGGGCAGCAAATACCAGAGAATCCTCAACCTTTGCCCCAGCCAGCACCACCACCGCCGCAGCCGCGGCCTAGGCCTCCGCCTGCTGAATCTCCTTTGGTACCAATAACGAACTTGAATGCTCCAAAAGGGGATAATGGAGAAGATGTTCCTCTATCAAGCTCTTCTAGATGGCCTAAAGCTGAAGTTCAAGCTCTAATTAGGATTAGAATAAGTCTTGACACCAAGTATCAACAAAATGGACCAAAAGCACCACTTTGGGAGGAGATCTCGGCAGGAATGCAAAGGCTTGGATACAATAGGAGTGCAAAGAGATGCAAAGAGAAATGGGAGAACATAAACAAGTACTTCAAGAAAGTGAAGGAAAGCAGCAAGAATAGGCCTGAGGATTCAAAGACTTGCCCTTATTTTCACCAACTCGATGCTTTATACAAAGAGAGGAGCAAGATTGAGGGTTCAATTAATATTGGTGATGCCATGATGGTGAAGCCCGTAACCACAATGGAGCCATTGATGGTGCGACCAGAGAGACAGTGGCCTCTGCAACAGGAAAGCCAAGTCGAAACGGCCCCAGAAGACAGGCAAAGTGAGAAAATTGAATATGACATGGAAGAAGACGAAGAAGAAGAAGAAGACAGAGAGATTGAGGAAGAAGACGAGGCTGGTGGGTTCGAGATGGTGGCAAACAAACCAGCGACGTTGGGTAATGGTGAGTGAGACCGACAAAAGAAAGGAGGCTTCTTGTTTAAGAAGACGGCCAATGTAAAATGGTGTGAGAGGATGAAGTAAGAAAGAGGGGTAGAAGAAAAAATGAAGGCTAAAATGTCTTGGAATCATGAGAAGAGGGTGTAGTAGTTAGCCTGCCAACTGATGATCGATCTTTCAGAATCAGAAGGAGTACTTTGTATAATCATTCTCTGCAGGTTCCAAATGCCATGAATCAACGTGGATGTGGTGGCGCCGCTTTAATTATTTATCCCCACGCACATGGCATCCAAACCCGATCTTTGGTGGGTTACCATTCTTTTTTCTTTTTGCTTCTGCAATTTTATATAATGGTTATGTATAGGAATATCAGCAGAAAGAGAGCATAAATGAAAAGGTGAGTTTTTTCGTTTTACATTTTCATCTATTGTACTTCCAGAAGGAAATTGTTCCGTAGATGACAAATCGAAATAAGCTTTCAAATGGGTTGTATCTTTCTTATCATTCTTTTCACTAGTTGTGAAATAATTGTAAGAAGTGTAAGGTTCGCTCCTGGATGTCTTACACATTCCATATGGTCGTAAGTGAAATGATAGCTTAATATCAGGAGGACAGCGAGGAAACACTTTACGAGAAGGGTAGGGACTAGGGACTAGGGACGTTGATCACATGAAACTCCTTGGTTACATGGGTCCTACGCAAAACGAATCTTCTAATCGTCAAATCAGTTAAATTTCTGTACATATAAATGTGTGTGTGTGTGTGTCACCATGTGTTTGACTTTCCAGTAACCCATCGCAGCAGTCATTATTCCTCTCATCTACCCATCTCATCATTTGATTGGAAAGTTTGTGACAATCTGCATATAACCATTTATATTATATATGGACAGCCACAAATCCCAACTTGTGAGTCTTGATAGGGTGAGGTGAAATTACAGGCAAGTTCAGTGGTGATATGCTCGTGTGCAAGGCATTTAAGATATTCTGTTATACAGTTGCAGAAATTAAGATTCAGAAAGCTGCTGCTCGCACACGGAGAAACTTCTTTATCAAAATATTTTTACTTCTTACTTCGACTAATTAGCAATAATTTTTCTGTATAATTCCGAAAATCTGTTTTATGTAACTTGGAAAGGAAATTTTGAAGCTGGGGTACAGGAGCATCTACATGGGCAGCCTTGACACAACACAAGTCTATCTTTATCCACTCTGTAATGTCTTCATGTAGCGTTATGGATATCTACATGAGCAGCCTTGACACAACACAAGTCTATCTTTATCCACTCTGTAATGTCTTTATGTAGCGTCATGGATAAGGTTTAACAGAACTACTTTACCCGTATTTGTTTGCTATGCTACTTCAACAAACTATTTAAAGTCTTCACAATTATGTAATATTACATCCCATCAAATAACAATTTTCTAATATTACATCTATTTATATTCTATTTCATTATAAACCATCACATTCTATTAAGAATTTTACGTCCAATTAAACATAGCCTAAGTTTAACGGAAAATTAAATTTAGTTGGAGATGAAGAGGACATATAATCATTTTAATTGTGATTTTGAATTCTTTAAAATTTTTCTGTCTTGCCCTTTTCGGATATTTGAAGACTAGAAGCACTGAATTAATATATACAACATCGTCAAGTAATGATTCATGTTTATTATAATTGCTTCTGCCAATTTTCTAAATAATGAATACGAATATAATGTAGTAACTTAGACGGTGATGCGCGGAACATATGTATATATTTTTTAAAACGGAAGAATTTAGAGTAAACTTTCGAATTGACGCAATAGTTTGCAAATCATGCCAAATAGATACTCCACACTAGGTAAGTCTTTTACGACAGACTTGATGTTTGCCATTTATTCGAAATTCCCATATGCATTACGTGCAAAACCATTAATTTATTTTAAGGTCTAAAAATACGCAACATTTGATAACAAAAATGTAAATATTATATTGAATGTTGGAGAGGTATTGATCAATAACAAATACCGTTATAAATAATTTTTAAAATTTATATAATTATTATTAAATTTATATAATTAAAATTTATATTTAAAAACTATAATTCATCTCAAATTTTTTAAGAACCTTAATAATATTAACAATAACTTAAATAATTAAACTCTATTATTTATATTTTCTATTAGTAGTTAATAGTAAATAATCAAATCAGTTAATTTGTTTTAATAAATAAATTTATATTTTAGAAAATAAAATAGCTTCATATATTATAAGAAAAGCATTTCGTTTTAATAACTTTATTTATTAAAAATTATTATAAAATATTTTATTTTAGATATAATGAATATTTAAAATATTTTTAAAATATTATATATTTTTATTTATAAATTTAATTTGATATTTTCTATAATTTCAGTATTCTAATTGATAAAAATATAATTATAACACAAGGTAATTCTGTACCGTCTTTTGAGATGAAATTCATAACATTTTTTGATTCTTTAAGACCTATTTGTTTCTACTATAATTTTTTTGTTTTTGTTTTTATTTTTCATGTTTCCACAACTAATGAAAATTATTTTAAAATTTATAAATTAAAATAATTATTCTTGAAATATTTTTAAAATATCAAATGTTGATTTCTAAATAATGACGCTAGTTTCGATAATTAAATTATATTAATAATTTTTTACAATTTTTCCTTATTTATTTTAATAAAAGATAAATAAATACTTATAATATAATTGTACAAGAGATTTTAAAAATATTTACTTAAGTAATTCAGAAATTTAATTTAATTTATATTTAATGTAATCTTTAATTATTATCAATAACAAAAGCGTAACTATATTAAATAAACTAAAACTAAATGCTCCTGTCAGTTAATATAATTAAATGGAAAGTGCTTTCTACTGTTTAAAATGTATGTTCTAAACTTCTAATCACATTATAGCAACAAATAATAACAATATTTAGTTATTCGCCTATAGACCTGTTCACTGGTAATGAAAAACTAACTTCTAGCCATGGCTAAGTTTAACTTAATAGAAATCGTTGTCGAGCATACCCAAGTCATCATGTCGACCAAGCAAAATACACACGTACCTCATTGCTGATTTGAATGAAACTGTCATCTTGTATATGCTTCTTACTATTTTTTACTCTAAAACTAAATAAACCGTAATTAATTGCAGTAGCAGCACTCTGCAGTTTAAGAAATTACAACAATCGTCATGCATTAAGGCATAAAACTATATGTTCTACTGTTTTTTACTTCGAAAGATATATAGAACAACCCCAATTACTCCAAAATGACAACTCCTCCAGGCCCTGAAGCACCCATCTGGGGATCCTCAAACTGTTGATTCGTACGTTCTTGCCCTAGAAAATCACGTAGGTTCTGGCTAGTGTCTGTTCTCAAAGTCCTGGATGCTTAAGTCATTTTCAGGAGAATCGGGACAAACGACAAAATTATTCATTAGAAAACCTCTAATTAGTTAATTAATATCAAATCTCTCAATTCTCATATACTTTGACGCACATCCATAAGCATGTCAAACAAGTCAACTTCTACGGTGTACACACTTGAGATATTCGCCTACTTGAAGCCTAACAGAATTTACGTACCATTTGAGCTTCTACTGGTTGGAGCTTTGTGTTCATGCCATATACTAGCTACTTCCAAAGCTACAAGTGGTTAAACTTATCCCTCGTAACGATACATATTATGTTACAAAAATATAAAGCCAACATTCTCAAAATCCTAAAATTTAACAGCCTAACATGGAAAATGTGTTTTTGTTTTTTTTCCTTGTCACAACTGGAGGATCGGGCACTAAAAACCATATTTAGCCGGAAGACCTATACCCTATCGATCTTTGTCTATTATTCCCACAATATTATATGGATAAGATATAGAAAACTATCTCGATACGATCCTACTCTAAATATTCGGCTCAAAAGCCAAGAAAGCTATATATGTTAAAAAAAAGAAATAAAAAGTTGGACGAAGACAATGATATCAGTTCCATTGGCAACATCTTTGTTGGATGTCCAACAGAAAATTTCAGGAAATAAAGGATATTTCAATGCATGTGTATGTCCTGGAAGAAGAGGACAAGGAATGAGCTAGAGATGAAGTTAGATAAATGCCCAAATGAGAGAATACTTTGCTTCGGCACTTAACCTCCCAAGCTAAATCATGTCTCCAAATGTATTGTTTTGTTCAGCAATACTACAACATTACAACAAGGTGAATTTAGGAGTCCAGATCCTCTGTCTAATATTACTCTGTCTTATTCTGTCTCATAGAATCTCAGCAATTTATTTTACGGGACCCACGCGAGATTTATGCGGGACCCACATAAATAAATTGCTGAGATTTATTGGACACAATAAGACATCATAATATTAGACAGAAGATCTGAACTCGTGAATTTAGTAGACCCTTTAAATGCATATATAAAGTAGCGATTCCATAAGAAAAATAATTAACTATTAAGATTTGAACTTTAGAAGGCCTAAGCATGGACTCTACTTCTCCTTGAATCCTGGCTTGGCTTCCATGTATTTCTGGAGCTAGCTAGGGAAAGCATATCAATTTAAGCTTGTTGGTTATAGTAATTAATTATGGTAAAAATGGTCCTTCTCGGGTCACCTTATAAATTGCAAATTACATTCAATAGTGTTGTTTATACTTTATACTAAAATCCTTGTTGCAATATTATTTTGTTACATCTATTATAGAGTGAATTTATATTTTTAGGACGTCCTTATCATTTAATACTCTGAAATAAATTCTTTTTAGATATTATTTCGATAACTAAAATATTATTGTAATTATTTTACCAAACAGTATAATATAGAAGCATTTTGGATCACAGTTATATTCATAACTAACAGGTATGTTTACCAAAAAAAAACTAACAGATATGTTTTACCAATTATCAAACCACTAAATTTCTTAAGTTAAAAGTTAACCTTTTAGTGATTTTCAAAGAAACAAGTCTTCGGAGGTGTTTGACAAATAACTGATAAGTTATTTTTTAGCTTTTTGACCATCTTAAAAAACTATTGATATGTTTAATGAATGACTTATTGGTTAGCTTATTTAACCTCAATAAGCTGATTTCTAAAAGCTCCATAAGAAGAGCTTTTTTGATGATCAGCCAAAAATTAATGAGTAAAAAATCAATTATACTGTCCTTTCATAATTTTGAGTTATACTAATTATGCTATAGTAATATTATGGAAAATTCAAACTAAAAATTATGCATAACTAAAAATTATGCATGTATTCTATAGTGATAATTTTTTTTACAATGAAGTAAGTATTTTAGTTACAAAATTTGAGTTTTTTTTTACTATTGAAAAAAATTTGATTACAAAATAAAAATATGTTATGGTGACAAAATTTTTAAGAATGTTATATGTTTTTAACTAGATTTAAAAACTTAAAATTTTGTAAAATTAAATATATAATCATGGCCTTATAAATTCTTTTTTTTTTTTACATCACACTCTCATAAGTCATTTTATATTTAAACAGTTAATACTAAACAACTAATTTTACCAAACTTCTTTAACTAACAGGATCATCTCATCTAATTTACTTAATTGTAATCAAAGGGCTTAGTTAGGATGTTCGCTCTTTCTACAAGGCACAGGACATTAAGTTGAAAAAACAGAAAAATGAAATGCCCTCCGATCTTAAAGCAAATATGAATAGAACAACAAAAACCATGTTGAGTGATATGAATTCTTCTTTCAGCAAAGGTTTGATTTTGAGCTAGCAAATCTAGGAAAAAGCTACAAACAAGAGTTGCTTATTTGTACCATTCTTATTAACTTTGCTTCTCATTTGTGTTTTCCCATATCCGGATGTCGTGATGCCAGTGATCCAAATGGATGAAGAAGTCACATGGGACTGCCTGGCAATAAGATAACAACAAGCTTCTCAAAAAAAGAAGAAGAAGAAGAAGAAAGCCAATTTGCTTATTTCTCCATTTCTTTGTTCATGGGGCCTAGTAATATATGTGGCATGTTCCAAACTATTGTTCTTATTACTTGTCAGTGCTATTAGATCAGATCCCGGTCTAAAGTATAGTTACTTTAGCTTTGAAAGATACGACCAAATCATTGGCATTTCCTTCTGTTATTTATATCTACAAGATAAAGATGTAAAGATACGCTTATGCAGACACGCACATACAAGTGCGAGGGTGAAGTAAAACACTATGAACTCGGGAAAAGAGGTATCAAATACGGTAGAATTTCCAGTGTTTTCAAAAACAAACCTTCACTCAGCAACGTCACAATAATCAAATACAAGGACCGAAAGCGTAAGTAATCAAACTGTAATGTCCCAAACTTGTTGCTTAATATCATATAACCAACAATAATTGTTCAAATTATTGGAAATAGCTTAGTGATCTGGCTAACATTGATGTCAACTTCAGAATTCAGGCTTCCTATCTCATACAGCTTGCACAATCTCAATAACACTTGTACAAGAAAATTAAAACTAGCTATCACAGTGTGTGTCTGAACTTGTACCAATGTCGTTGGTATAAAGGATACGTAAGTGTCAATGTTTGTCCCATTCATGCTTTTGTTATTCAAGTAATATTTAACTTGTAGATTTGGAAAAGGGTAAGAAGTCATAAGACACGACTCTGTCTCTCAGGGCATGTCTAAACGCATTTCTTTTTCTTTTCTTTTTTTTGGTGGTGACATTAATATTTGTCTTTTAAAAGCAAAGTACTATAACTTGGGAAGGAGTTTCTGTCTGAAGTCAGCACAAAAAACATGTTGTTTAGGAAAGTCAGTCTTGACAATCTCTTCCTCTTTTGTTACGTTCAACACCTTTGAAAAGTAAAGAAAAGAAGAAAAAGTGCACACCATCGTCATCAAGTAAAGAGTAGATACCTGCTGTACATAAAACAAAAGGCAAAAACAAAAGTATTTGTTGCTAGTTATTGTACATGCTTGATGCTTATTTCAGTTTGATGATTTGGTGTAAGTGATATGCAAAGGGAAAGAAAAGAAGCAACAACGCAATGGAGATTCATGTCTTTTGCTGCCAGAGCTCGCTAGCTTTAGAAAGAAAGAAAAAAAAAATGCTTCGGCAATGGCATAGAGATGGAACATTATAGTGGGCGTCGGGTCAGGAGCCATTTTCCTGCCGTTGCAATTTGACCTTATGATTTATTCGTTTCAGAATGGTCAGACAGTAGACACTGCACATACATCTATGTTCGTCACTGTAATTAGGCTGTAGGACCCATCGCCCAAGTGGGACGCAACTCCTTTTATTACCTCAAGCTGCTGGTCAAATGATTATATCAATGCATGTGTTACTGGGGTTATCATATAAGAACAATTACAATCGTAATCCAATGGAAATTAGATTTACATCATCGTATCAAAGTTTAATTTCTTAAACAATATGATCTTCATTAATAATCACATATGACGTAGTTTTATATTAACTCCTTCGTACTCGTTAATTAAGCGCTCGTACATGTGAATTTTTGAGGAAGTTTTGGCAGCAGAATGTAAGGGCTAGGCAGCTAGTTGATACACTACACTGCATCCAATGTGAAAATATAATCATATGATCATCAACCATCATCTTATATCATCATCAATCATTTATATATATATATATATATATATATATAAATTGTGTGTATATGTGTGTACAATGATGGGAACAGGAGCTTTTATTGTCTGGTACTATAACTGTGTAACAGAATAATATCTACTCCTATCCATAAATAAAAATGCAGAGACCAATCATCAATGGCTGTGGGGGCACGTTCTTTAATGGATGATGTTTACAGTAATTTTCATCAGCGTTGGACAAAAAATTGTACCGCATGCCCTTTCACCAACTCTCAAACGCACCATTTTGTGCCAAAGAGTGGCATTTACATGATTTTTCAAGATACATAAACATATATGGCTAAGGTCCCCCATGATTTTGAGAATCCACATTATTGCTGTAGCACCATTCATAGTATTCATAAATATCAATACAAAATATATGCATTCAAGTTAAACGGGAAGAAGCATCATGTGGATGCATAACAAAAGCTTATCACATTCTCTAGCATTTAATTTGTTGTTCTTATAAGCATATATACATGTTGAATTTAATTACCAAGTTAAATAGAATATCAAAAAATTGTACTACCTTGCAACTGATGTGATTTTTAGGTAATTACTTATTAGGCATGCTTGGCTTGGAGCTTCGGAGGGCAAAAAAAAATTAAAAAATAAAAGGCACATATTCTTTCTTCGAGAATCCAAAGGCTCATTAATGCTTAATAAAACCATCATTAGTATCTAATGACGACTTCAGTAAGTACTAATTATTCTACTTGAAGTAATAATGAGAATTGATTTTCTTGGTACTCGCATACAAGAAATTGACGTCAAGCAAATAGGTTACCGTAAATCTAGGTTAGGCCCTCAGATTAAGTGCTGAGAAGATTCCTCCGAGTGGACCATGTTGAGAGGTCCATGACTGCATGATGTTGGCATGTTGTGAGAAGGTCCCTGCTGGGAAGGGCAGGCTGTTTGTACGCCCCTCCCTCTGAGCATGTGTATACAATACTTCTTATATATGAACATATTTCAGTTCTGAGGCAAGGGAAGTGACTTTTCTTCTTTTTTCTGCAACAATTATTCTTTTATTTAATCATTTCACGTGAGAAGAACAAAATTGTTTTTACTAATTACTATGCTAGATCAGTAAAATTTTGCTGAGTACAACCTACAGCAGTGAAAATGAAAACTATGAGTTCATTCAAATATTTCTATTAAAATACTTCATAAATCCTAATTAAGATTATCAAAATTGCACTTTTAAATCCAAATCCTTATATATATAGAAGGCTGTACAAGAAGAAATCCAAGCATATATATGAGAGTATGAAACCCTTTGTATATTGAGCCAAGTATAAGGTACAAAGCAAACACTTTAGGTAAACATTTGCTCACATTTACACTAAAATTGAACAGATAAATGAAAATTACAATATTTAGTCTCGTTTATTTATTCTGTGGAAGGACCTGAAAGAACCTCTCTTTCACTCTCCCATTCTCCCCCACCCCGCCTTTCTCTCTCATTCATTATCTATCCTTATTTATTTAGAAAAAAAATAAATAAATTATAGAAACAACAATAAAAACATATAATCCCACTGACTATATGCTACCCCACCCCACCATGTGTTCTTGCTTACAAGTTCAGATTCCTCCACCACAACTCACGGCTGCCGGAATCTGACCCACTTGGCCCGCTGTTCAACAATTGCTGACTCTTCATGCAACTCTCTTTTTCATTTTGCCCTCAATGTGCTGTGCTCATGGCCGTTGTTGCTGGTTTGTTGGCTACAATTTCATAGCCACCACCTTCATCTTCCTCCTCATCATCATTGTCCTTGTCGTCGTCTTCATTATTATTTTGATTCTCATCACTTTCCAAATCTTCCATCACTGAATCAGTTCTATGCTCTTGTTGAGCAGGTGGCCATTGCTGCTCGGGCGTAACCATCAATGGCACCGAGTTCTCAGGCTTAAATTGAATTTGGGTTGGACCATCAATCTTGTTCTTCTCCCTGTATAATGCATCCAATTGGTGAAAATACGGACATGTTTTCGAATCTTCGGGCCTTTTTTTGTTGCTTTCTTTCACTTTCTTGAAGTACTTGTTAATATTCTCCCATTTCTCTTTGCATCTTTTTGCACTACGATTGTAACCCAGCTTTCTCATGCCAGCTGAGATTTCCTCCCATAGTGGCCCTTTTGGTCCACTTTCTTGGTACTTGGCGTCCAGATTAGTCCTTAGCCTAATCAAAGCTTGCACTTCTACTTTAGGCCATCTTGAAGAACTTGCTCCCATTAAATTCTGATCCCCATTATCTGATGATTTTAACGTTTCCACACTAGTTGCTGCCACCAATTGTAGCTGAGGTAGTGCTAATGCTGTCGGTGCTGTTGGCTGCAATGGACGGACTGCTGGCTGCAATGGGGGGGCTGCTGACTGCTGCGGTGGCAGCACTACTGGTGGCTGAGACGGGGGCGGAACCACAGGTTGTGTCGGAGGAGGCTGCGGCGGTGGTGGCAAATTATGTTGTACTTCCCCCAGATTTTGCTGTTCGGACAACTTCTGCAAACATGCCATTACTGCTGCATCTTTGGCAGCAGCTATCGATCTCTCTTGAGCCAAAATTTCCCGTTCTCGATTGATTCGTGCCATTTCTTGCATTCTCCATGAATCTTCTCTAACCATTCTTTCATGTTCACGCTTCTCAATTGCTTCAAGGAACTTCCTTTGCATCTCTTCTTGTTTCTGTACCACTTCTCTCATTAGCCTCTCGAAGAAATCCTTCCATTTCCTCTTCCTCTTATGCCGTCCTTGAATTTCCACGTCTGAGGACGTGGACGAAGAGGTGGAATTGGAAAGGAGATCCTGCGATAAGCTAGGAAAAGAAGAACGGTAAGTGGTACTAGGGTTCGTTGCTTGCGATGGAGGTAAGATTGTAGGGTTTGTGGTTGGAAAAGAAGGGATTGTGAGGTTTATTGACGGCGTGACCATTGTTTGAGAAACATTTGAAGCTAGTGCTGCAGCTGTTTTCAGTGTCGTTGATAGAACAGTAACATTAGAGGTGGCGACATTGAGTGGAGGATTCGCCACCGGCATTGCGGTGGTGGTGATCTCCGGAGCTTGTTGAGGCGGCTTCTGTGACAGTGGTGCGGGTGATAAGAGTACTGAAGCTTGATGCTCAAAGGCTTCTAATTGATCAAAAAATCGATAAGTTTTGCCTTCTTGTTTTCCTGTTCGACCCTCTTTGGTCCTCTTATGGTACTTGTAGACATTTTCAAACTTCTCTCTACATTTCTTGGCGCTTCGATTATAACCAAGCTCCCCAAGCTTCCTGATGAGGATACAACAAAGAAACTCCATTTGTTTTCATCCCATCTTATTTTACTCATCAAACAAATTAAACTAGTCTAGTGTTGTTCACACATTAAATACACGATAATTCGGACAAGATACAACAAGGAAAATAGACAGAAAACGAAGGAATGAGTTAAAACAAGACAAACGCAAAGGGCCATTACCAATTCATGAACTCTCAGTAATCTCCGGGGGAATTAATATGCATCGACTGAAAAAATGTTCATCCTCTAATCGCTAAATCCCATTTTCAAAAACTAAATTTTGGTTCTTGATTACCTCTAGTGGAGTGATACAAAGACCAATACATAAAAATAGCTAGCTTATCCTAGTAGATACATGTCTTGTAATGTTAGTACTAATAAAAGCAAGAGCCGGAAATGAACAAACCCATTTGTAAATGTCCAAAATCTGAACTTTGTAAGACTGAATTGTTGTTGACAGATGTCGAATCACCTAAGATGAAGGACGAAATACAAAACTACTTTAAAGAACAACAGGATGAACAGCCTTAGGGGTCATAAGCTTAAGAAGTATAATTAAACTGTGTTAGTACGAGAGGCTGAATTGTGATTTAAGGGCTAAAAGGAAATTAACTAAAAATGGAAAAGAAAGAAGAACCCATGAAAGAAAACAGAAGTAGCAAGCAGATCTTTGACAATGGACCCAAAAGAAGCAAATTGTTCCCGGTGAAGTGTTAAAAAAGAAAAAGGAATGATGAAGAAGAAGAAGGAGAAGGAGAAGAAAATTGGTAGTCACCTGGCGACCTCTTCCCATAAAGGACCCTTAACACTTGCATCGCGAAACGCAACGTCCATATCGGACCTTATTTTTAAGAGAGCCAAAGTCTCTTGTCTCGGCCACCGGTTACCTCCAAAACTCCGGTCACTCTCATCGGCTCTTCCTCTATCGTCTTCACCGGAATTTGATCCACCAACATGACCCGCTTCACGTCCCACTTCATGGGCACCGCTTACTTGAGGAGGCTCACCGCCACCTCCACCGCTAGCAGCAGCACCACCAGCGGATGTCGATGCTGTGGTTGCTAGCACACTACTTGACTCCCCTAGCATAGGACCTGCTCTCTCTCTCTCTCTTCCCACTTACAGCAAAAAATATAAGCTTAAAAAAAAAGAAAATTAATCATCAAAGCAAATGAGAAGGTGAATTGTCTCAAGGGTTTTATGAAGATGGTTTGTCCGGGTGAATTTATTAATTTATTTCTGTGGAGATCTGCTTGTCAATCTCAAGAAGTTGTTTCTTTCTTTTCTTAATTAAAAATTCAGTAATTTTTTATTTTCCTGCTTTTCTCTTTTTAGCTACACGGAATCTTTCTATTTATTTTAATTCAAAAACAGGTGGCAACTGGTGTTTGTGTTTCTCTTCTCCCTAGTAGTAATAATTCATTTTTAAAAGTTGGGCACAGAAAGATATATAAATACATTCTTACAAAGTGGAGCAAGTTTTCTTTTTTACAGCCTAGCCTGGATGACATTACATTACATTCTTTCCATGTAAAATAAAATTTATCCACAGTTGAGTTTTGTCTGCCCGGCCAAATTTAGTTAAAAGCCGGCCCTTGTCGGTCAGCTTTACTTCCTTTAATTCTCGGAATCTCTTTTTCTTTTTTTTTTTAAAAAAATATTATGTGTTTTGGTTGTTATTTTAGATGAAGATAAATATCAAAGCTTTGCTTTTTACGGGAAGACGTTTTTGGATTTAGTGGCGGTTGGTAAATTTACTGGAATAACCCTAACATGGATCCTTTGACCTTAAATGATTGAAGCCAAGTTTTGAGGCTTTTATATTAGCTCATCACCTGATCTGTGATCTGGGTTCCCCTCTGTAATTCAGAATTTTCTATACTTGGTTACGGCTATTTCTTGTTATTCCAAAAACACGCCCTCGTCTTCTTGTATTAACCAGAAAAGACCCTAACTCTTAACACTAATATAATTAAACAACAATTGCGCAACCTCCATACCAAAAAGACGAAGAAGAAAGAGAGAAAAAAACGAAAACAAACATTGCACCACCCTTCTTTCTATGATGAAGAAAAGGAAATGATCTTATTCAACTGTGTTGGGTGTACACTAGCTGTGGATGTAAAAGGAGCGGGGTCCTACAGTGATTATGACCAATGTAGCCTCACAAGTCACAACCTTTTATTTGATAAATTGTGCAAAGATAATTGAAAAAAATGCTATTTAATTTTATTTTTTTCTGGGTGAAAGTGGGATCCACTGTTGAATTAAACTAGTTAGATGTAGGTCATGTTATTAGGCCAATTCATTTATGAATTGAAGTAATTGGTGTCCAATTCGGTTAGGTTGCAACCGCCCCTAATAAATGGGATCAATTTTTTCCCAATGGTCAGGATGCCTTGATTCAGCAACAGTTCCACCATGTAATTGATTTACTGTCGCTTTAATACGACTTAATTATAGCCATACAATCAACCCAATTCATTTTACAGTTGAAGGTGCCTACCGTAGTAGGTCCATCATCTGTTTCCATTCAAATCATCCAATTTAATCTTACTATGTTAAACCGTTTTCCTAAGTATCAATCACATCCAAAGTTAAATTAGCTACTGTGTATCTCCACATTTTTTTATTATTCATGATCTATTTTAGTTCCTCTTCAAATGGTACTTGCCCATACCTAGTTTTATTGCTGCTCTCATTGTCGCGCACCTTTTTGATCAATCAACTTTGCGAGAAAAAAGAGGTTCCAACTTCCAAGTCAATGCCAAAAGACTTTTTGTGGCTTTTGTAGATTTAAAATAGACAAGCAAATAGGAGATAGAAGAAGGGGGGAGGGAAAAAAAAAAAGAAGAGAGGAAAACATAATAGAACATTTTCTTTTTCTATTTCTACCCCTTGTAAAGAAATTCAGTAACCCAATTATTGAATCTAAAAACAAAGTGGAATTCCCAACACAACACCAAGTCACGACTCATATAATGCAAGAAGTGGGACCCAATTAATCAATTGGTCATTAAATTCACATATAATTATAATCAGGATTCAACTTTTACAAGCCAGAAGTGTGCCACATCATTGATGAATATATGGAGGCGGATGCACCATAAAAGGGCCGTTTTGGTCAAAGTGTATGATTGAAATATTAGTGACACGGAAGGGGCTTGAAAGTAAAACGGAAAGATGTTATAATAAGATAGGCAAACATGCATTTTTTTTAAAAAAAAAGGAAGAAGAAGGAAAAAAAAACAGGCACCGTTTATTTCTATTATAGTGGGATGTACAGCACGTAATTGATCATAAGAGCGGTCACATCTTTAAGAAAGCAACTCCATGTGAGTTGTGTTCTTACTTTTTTCACATCTGCCTTTCCGTCGTCAAATTAATCTTTGTTCTTCATATTTATTTTGCATTTCCCATTATGAAAAAAAATTGCTGACAATGAAAGATGCTCGTCTTAATTAAATACGTTCCCTTTACTTTGTACAAGTAAATGATTATCATAATATATACGTACATATAATAATGAGTTAAACGTGGTGGGGTTCTATAATTGATACCCATATAAAATTAGGTTTAAGTCCATGTAAACGCAAGTCAGAAATTGTGGCTAGCTCATAAATAGAATATTACAAATTAAGCTTAGTTGAAAACTATGGAGTGACATTCATACATATATACATACGAACCGTATGTAAGCACGCGTGGCTTTACTTCTTAGCTGGGCCTGGGGATGATATTATTTATATAGTTGTATGGTAATTGAAATGCTTTTCTTACAAGACATGTATTGATATTTACTGGGAGGGTTTTGTTTTTAAGTAGACTGCATCGCTGGCAAGAACTTCTTTAGCTGGAAAAGGTGGGGTAGACATGGTAGAGGGATAAGAGATTAGATGCCTTGTAGAACTTCTCTAGCTGGATAGATGCCTTCCACTATGTATGCCCACAATTATTTTACAGCCCAACACCACCAACCATAAATGTCTCTGTCTCTATGTATCCCATCTCTCTCTACATGCTCATATCATATATATATATACACACACACAAACTTACACTATGTGGGAGTATAATTATTGCTATTATTATCGTTATTAATCCCATAAATCTGTCATTTGCTGCAGGCTAGCTCCTGTGTTTTGTAATTGTGAAAAAGTCACGTAGTTTTTCTCAGAAATTGCAATCTTATTTAATGTATCGGTGTTGATCTTAGAAGGGTATATGTATTGTACGCATCCACATGTATACCACACAAGTTGACCATGTAAATTAAATGCGTGTATAATTTATATAATTACATCTAAAACTGATCCGGTTACGTTGTTGGAGATATTACATGTACATATGTCAGTGTTGTTTGGAATTGGGATTCAAATATTATGCGTACCATTCTCTTGATGGGAAATAGATAATTTTAATATTTGATTAGAGTTTTGGGAAATCAAAAGCAAATGCCTCGCATGTAATGTAAGGGTAACCAACCAACCAACCAACCAACCAACTTGATTTAAGTTAGAATAATGTGTAAATAGGTTAAAAGAAACAGGCAATGCACATACATTTAATATTGATGGAGCTAGGCTGAGATGGGAAATAGAAAAGTTAAAAAGGACATATATGTATGAGAATGGAGGTGGGTGGTCTTATATATTTTACTTGCGCATATCAAAAAGGAAGAAATTTACATGTAGACAAAAGGGTTTACTTCACATGGGTGGGCATGTGATGTGAATGTACACTTAACAATTCTCTGTCTACCATGTGGATTAACCTCTACATTCATCTGTCACCAGCTAAGCAGCCTGCCAAGTGGATTTCTTTTTTCCTCTTTTCCCTTTTTCTTATAAAATAACTCATCATCAACAGTACTACTGTAAAGGGGATAGCATTAGCATATACAAACATCACAAATTATCAGGGCCGGGGAACACAACAAGAAGAATTTAAGGCTAAAGGCAACACTTTTTCCCCCACTTTTGCCTTCTCTACTATATATATATACATGTAATGTAATCCACTGGAATGAAAACCAAGTGTTTAATTTAATTGTTATAAAACTATATATGGTTCCTGAATACCTTCTTTTTATTCATCATTATTATTTAAAAAATGCTACATCCTTTTTTTTTTTTGGCCGCTGTCTGCGACACTTTATATTAATCTGTACTTGAATAAATGTAGGAGTATATCAAAAGATGGGAAGCATTATTACCGAAGGCATCACAATCATTGTATTGAATGGGTGATGGACATTAAATTCTCTAATATCATCAGATTCCCAGACCCTTTATCCATAGTTGCACGTTATAGTCTCTTACAACTTTCTCTCTCTCTCTCTTTTGAAGGTGGGAGATGTGTAAATCCTAGCTTAGAAGTAATTATAAACTAGGTGGGTTTTAGCAGGAGTAAATGTTCAACTATTAGAAAGATATGATTGTAGGAGTGAATTGGAAGCAATGAAAAGCATGTGCATAACTAAAGATTACCTTAGTTTAATAATCGATGATTGATGATCTGCTGTACTGCGTATGCCACCAAGTCGTATCATTGGAACAGGAGAGCATGTGCATATTGCCGTGGGTGGTAAAAACCTAATAATCGATCCCGAGGCTTTTACATAATTATCTTATAACAGACATCATTAGGGCTGTGATTAACCAATTAGTTATATACATAGCTAGCAAAATAACTAAAGAGAGTAACCCCGATGGCAATCCCTTGGCTAAATCAGAGTTACGATGAGGGAATGAGGATGGGACCCCGCAAGGGCCGAAAAGGAGGCATTGAGAAAAGCCCATATTGAGCAAAGAGAGAATCCATGTGGTGCCAGAAACAACTGCTTGCTACTCACAACGAACGGTTGAAGCTATTAAGTACACACATGGAAGAAAAAAAGACTTAACGGTTGAAGCTATTAAGTACACACACAGAAGAAAAAAAGACTAAGTACTCACTAATCATACCACTTAAACAAAAAAGCTTACGACTTCATTATTTTCTCTATTACTTTACTAATATATATATTTTTTCACTCACGTCCACTTCTCCTGACGTGAGACCCAAACCGGATAACAGGATAAGCCTCTTTATCTTTCTCTCTCGTGCTAAAAGACTTGTGTGTTTGGTAACACGCTGTAGGTTAACTTTCAAACGGCCCACGCCTCGAACCCCCTTTAATAATAAATGATTATTATTATTGATAGTATATCAAAGTTGTTATCCTACTCCTCCATCAAAAGTGAGCACTAAATGCCTTTAGTCATGACACTAGAAATGACCCATAAAACAAGTTGCACCACATGCGTTAAAATCAGTAACTAAAACCCCACTCTTGTCTCTACCCGATTTGTAACAGTGGAAAAGTTGTCCAAATTTTGTTTTCGGTTTCAAAATTATACTCCATGAATGTCCTTTAGCGGTACGGTTGTGTTTATCTCTACGCCGCTTTTCTCCATTTTGCTTTTTCCTGTACTAACTAAACACCATTACCTATACCTACTATAGTCCAATCCAAATTTCCTTCTCAACCCCTTTGTACTTGTTGGTTAATTAATAATAAAGAGGTTTTTATTCTCTAATTCTTACATATTTAGTTATTAGAAATAGATAAAACAAAGAATGACAAAATTTGAATGAATTCTAAGGTTTTGTTTTTTTTACTCTGATTTTTAATTTTTATATTCTATTTTTAAATTTTAATTTTTTAAAATAAAAACAAAAAGTTATTTGATTCTTATTGTCAATATAGTTATATTATCATTACTGATAATAATTACATATTAAATAAAACATAAAGATGAATTATTTTTAATTAAATAAATTTATTTTAATATCTTATATAATATTTATTAATAAATTTATTTTATTTTATTAAAATAAATAATTTTAAAATTGATATTTATTTTAAATATATTTTAGTTACTAAAGCAGATTTTATTTGAAATTCATATATTTTGAAAATATTTTAAATTTAATTATATGTATTAATAATTATTAGATTTAATTACAAATTTAAATAAAATTATTTATTAAAATTAAATTATTCATAATTCATATTAATAATTAATTTTAGTTAAGTAAATATAATATTAAATTAAATTATTTATAGAACAAAACTTTCATTCCTAAGAGAAGTGTGTGTACAAACTGGAATCAAATACCAAGATAGATAAGAGATATTATTATATTACTATCAAAATATCATAAGATATTATCAAAATTTTGATTTTTATTATAATTTTATCATCAAATATTATGATCTTTTATATTATTTTTTAATTTTTTATACTTTTATTCTTATTATAAAAATTATTCATAATTATTTGAAAATTTTTGATTAATTATTTATAAAATATAAATATTTTAATTAATTATTTTTAAAATAAATCATATAATAACTAAATATAATTAAAAATTCTCTCATTGTCATTCTTAATATTTGTTATCAAATACTAGTATAATTATTAATTTTGTTTAATCTCATATCAGATACTACTCATTCTTATTTTTTTATTCCTATTCTTTTATCACTGTTTCGAGACCTTAAAGATTTCTCCTTTCATTCTTTGATTTTGACCTCTGTCACTGTATCTGTTACGCTGAAACACACACCATGGTTTTCTTAACGTCCAGAATTGGTAATACCTTTTAACTTCAGTTTTAGTAATTACGACTGATGAAGAGAGAAAGTCTTGGCCTTTGATGCCAAGAAATGCACAACTCAACCTGAATACATTTAATTCTCCTAAGCTAGTTTGAGCCATTTAATGCAAATCCTTTTAGTTCATTCTGTCAGTAAAAGTTTCCATCTATTTGTTTGCTTTTATATCAATTTTATGAATTCAAATCTGATTGAAATACACAAAATTATTCTGTTTGCCATCATTAAACTGAAAAAATCCAAGTGCTTATTGCGCTTGCTGCAGGTAGGAGAATCTTTCCTTGTTAATGACAACTTTAGGTTAGCTCGCCATAACTATCAGGCATTATGGTGACCATTCCGACTTAAATTTCGTGGATTTAAACTTCAAGCATTTACTTTTGGACCACACAAGTTGCTCTAACTCGATTTGAAAATGACGAGAAATCTCACCTTGTGGTCTTTCCGGCTCAAAGAAGTCCAACTTGACCAACTGGTCACTGGTCTGCTATACATCAGAATCGAATTCAGGTTACAAGTGAACAAGCAGAAAGGGGTCGACCAAAGTTTCATCTTTCACTTTTTCGACTCAGACTACTCTATACATCAATGGAGGACTCATATTCACAAAAGCCCTTTTCTCTTTTTTTTCTTTTTATGGCTTGGGATGTAAAGCCTCTCAAAAATAGTAGGCACTATTTTCGGTACTTACTAAAGTTGAAATAAACCCACAATTCAAGAATAGCTGGCCAAATGATCAGCCATTCCACACATCTCCTGCCTATAAATAGGCGGAAGTTGAAGAGAGCATCTCATAAATCTCTTCTCCTATTAAATCCCCACAAAAGTTTAGAGAGTATTTTTCCTATTTAGTGAGAGAGTTAGTATTTCTCTGTGTAAAATAGAAAGAGGTTGCACTCCTAAATTTTATAGTGAAATTCTTCTATTATTGCCTGTGATTTTTACCCTAGTTTGAGAGTTTTTTACGTAAAATATGTGTTCATTATTATTCTTTTAGTCCTATTTAGCTGCAAATCTATTCTAATTTAGTCGATTTTTACAACAAGTGGTATCAGAGCTAGGTGAAAAAATTACGACGATTTTTTTGGCGTAATCCGTTCGGAGTTCGGGTGAGCATAATAAAAGTTGGTGAATAGTAATCACAAAAGGTGACAACTGTTTATGCATTAAACTGTGCAGTTAATATAATTCAAGTAATAGTACTATTCACGTGTGCGGTAATATTCATCCATACACATACAGTACTATTCATATGTACGATAATATTCATCCATACGCATACGGTACTATTCACATATACAGAACTATTCATACATACGATGTACTATTCACGTGAAATAGTGAGAGCCAAAATTCTGTTCATGATAGAAGCAATGACAACAAAATTTGAGATTGAAAGGTTTAATGAGAGTAAATTTTCATTGTGGAAGTTGAAGATGAAGGCTATCTTGAGAAAAGATAGTTGTTTAGCAGTCATCAGCGAAATGCTGGCAACATTCACAAATGATAATAAATGGAATGAGATGGACGGGAATGCTATTGCAAATCTTCATCAGGCACTAGTAGATGGGATGTTGTCAAGCATAGAGGAAAAGAAAACGTCAAAAGAGATTTGGGATCATCTCGCAAAATTGTACAAGGCCAAATCACTCCACAACAAAATTTTTCTGAAGAGAAAACTATACACTTTTTGCATGGCGAAATCCATTTCGGTGACAGAGCACTTAAATACTTTAAATACTCTATTTTCTCAACTCACATCATTAGGGCATACATTAGAGATAAGTGAACGTGCGGAACTTCTACTCCAAAGTGTTATGGACAATCAATCACAATAATCAAAGAATAGTGCAAAATCACCATCTTCATGAGACTTATTTTTCTTCTGACCTTTCTTCTTCTTAGGTGTAGGTGATCAACTATTTCTGCAAGCGCACAGAATCGTCCTAGTATCCACACAGCCAATATTCTAAAGTCATCTCCCTCAAGGACCAATTCATTCACCAGTCAAATTAACTCTAATTAATTGCATGCTATCGACAGAAATTTATAAAAATGATTGGAGTTGGGTGATTAATAAACTGTAAGTGAGAACAAAACAATCAGGGAAAAGATCTATTAATGATTTAGAATTAGAGGTAGGGGTTCACCCATTCAAAAGGTTGATTTGCACAATATGAAATTAGTTGAATGTTAGGCTATGAAAATAGTTGCACTATTAAACCTATATCTTTTCTCAAAGTATACAGGAGCATTCAGCTAGAGACACCCATTTCTCAATGTATTAACTCACTAACCAAATCCATTAAGCACAAGCAACCTCAAGTTCTCACCCTAGCTTAGGTTATCTCTAACTCTAAACCCAAGGTGTTCACCTTCCTAGAGCATGAATCATGGTTCACTCTTCAGCATACCCTATGATTCCTAAGGTTGCATTTATGGAGATCAAGCATAGAGACAATAATGAAGTTCAAAGAAGATGAACATAGCCCATAAATTCTCATTAAACATTCAACCATCCATATCATACAAAGCTTCCTTCAAATAGGCTACATCCCTTACCCTAAATGGGGTTTAGTTCCTGAACATTTCAACACAAATCATACATATAAGGATGCTCCACATTTAGAAAGAGTAGAGAGAGAAAGTAGCAAAAAGACAAGAGTGAAAGCTCCAAATCCTTGGGTGAATCCCCAAAATTCCCTATCTCCCTCTTAGTTTGTGTCTCCAGATGTAGTAACTTCGTTTCTGTGTCCAGCCCCTTTATTTAGGTCTAAACAGTGAGTTTTTATAGTCTTCCCGTCCCAAGAAACCTAATTTTTCGAAACAGGAAAGTGCTGGCCGCCCGTGTCCGTTAAACGGACCTTCTCGGGTCGGGGGAGTCCTCTTGCCAGTTGATGTCTGTTAAACGGACATGTGTGTCCGTTTAACGGACATGGCCCAATTCAACACTTTTACGCCTTTGACCTTCCGTTTGACATAATTTCTTCTCAGAGTATTCTCGGAAGTTGTAGAGCTCGGAATTCTCCTTACAATCGTCCTTGATTGGCTTTGATCCGGCATCCCCAAAGGAAGTTTTGCCCTTTTTCTCCAAAATCAACCATTTGTACCTATCAAGTCACTACAACAAATATATACAATTCGCGACGTTTTGTTAAAAAAACGTCACGAATTGTTCATTTTTTTGTGACGTTTAAAAAACGTCACGAAAAGAAACAATTTTTTGCGACGTTAAATAAAACGTCTCAAATCTGTCATATTTTTCGCGACATTTTTTCAATAAAACGTCGCAAAATAGAAACCGCGACGTTCTGTTGAAGAAAACGTCGCGGTTTGTTCAATTAATATTTAAAAGAATTCATTTCCCACCATTTTGCAAGTTTTTCTGTCACGTTTGTTCTTCTGGTT
>JAOTBA010000002.1:8474483-8486257 GCA_025629845.1 Erythroxylum squamatum
TGAACATTGCAACAAAAATCATACACATAAGGATGCTCAACATTAAGAAAGAGTAGAGAGAGAAAGTAGCAGAAACACAAGAATGACAGCTCCAATTCCTTGTGTGAATCCCCAAAATTTCCTATCTCCCTCTTATTTTGTGCCTCCAGATGTAGTAGTCTCGTTTTCAGTGTCCAGCCCCCCTTATTTAGGTCTAAACAGTGAGTATTTATAGTCCTCTCGTCCTAAGAAACCTAATTTTTCGAAACAGGGGGTGTTGGCCGCCCATGTCTGTTAAACGGACGTTCATGTCCGTTTAACGGACTTTCTTGGGTCTACAAAGGTGTTCTGTCGCGTGATGTCCGTTAAACGAACATGCGTGTCCGTCTAACGGTCCTTCTCAGGTCTGGAAAGTCCTGTTGCCCATTGATGTCCGTTAAACGGACATGGCCCAAATCAGCACGTTGACACCTTTGCCCTTCCAGTTGACGTAATTTCTTCTTGGAGTCTTCTCGAAAGTTGTAGAGCTCGAAATTCTCTTTGCAATCGTCCTTAAATGGCTTTGATCCAGCATCCCCAAGGAAAGTTATGCCATTTTTTCCCAAAATCTACCATTTGTACCTATCAAGCAATACAATCGGAGTATGAGAGAATTAACTGAATAAAACTTCAAATCCACAAAGAAATAAGTGAAATTAAGTCCACATCATTCCAAAATCATCTACACAAATTTGACTTATCAGTAGGGCAATCCTTCTTCAAGTGTCCTTTTTCACCACAGTCCCAAAAAGTGACCTCCTTTTTGCCTTGAGATTTTCCCCGCCCTTTTACTGTCAAAGGATTTGTTGACGCTAATTATGCAGGTGATCTTGATAAAAATAAATTCACTACAGAATATGTATTTACACTAGCTAAAGGAGCTGTGAGTTGAGTTTCAAAACTGCATTCAGTTGTGGCTATGTCAACAACAAAAACAGAATATGTGGCAGCTACACAAGCTAGTAAAAAAGCAGTGTGGTTGAAGTTGATGTTAGAAGAACTCGAATGCAAACAAGAGAAGATTATTTTGTTTTGTGATAACCAAAGTGCTTTGCATCTTGTAAGGAATCCAACATTTCATTCAAAGACAAAATACATTCGAGTTCAATATCACTTTGTTCATGAGAAAGTGGAAGAAGGAACGGTGGACATACAGAAAATTCATACAATAGATAACCTGACAAATTTTATGACAAAAGCAATTAATGGTGACAAGTTTATACGGTGTCGATCCTTGTGTGGCCTGACAGAGATGTAAGCAACATGAAGCGACAAGGTAGAAAGAATAGTGTGAATATATGATTGATTCTCAATCAAATCTTCAAGTGGGAGAATTGTCAAAAATGGTAGGTACCATTTTCAGTGCCTACCAAAGTTGAAGTAAATCCACAAAAGTCAAGGATAGTTGGCCAAATGGCCAGCCATCCCACACATCTCCTGCAGGAGATGAAGAGAGCAAATTATCCCCGAAATTTCTTCTCTTATTAAATCCCCACAAAAGTTTAGAGATTGTTTTTCCTATTTAGTGAGAGAGTTAGCGTTTCTCTTTGTAAAATAGAAAGAGATTGTACTCATAAATTTCATAGTGAAATTCTTCTATCACTGCCCGTAGTTTTTATCCTAATTTGGGAGTTTTTTCCGTAAAATATATGTATTTATTACTATCCTTTTAGTCCTATTTAACTGTGAACATGCTTTAATCAGGTCCATTTTTACAACAAAGCCATGATGGTCAGAAAATGGAATCTCTTGTTTTTACTACTACTAATTGTACTACTACAAATACAATCATCGAAAACAACAAACTCTCACAAGAATGAAAGATAGCACCTTCACTAGATCTCGATTGGGAATATCTCACCAGTTTAGGTGTGAATGACCCAAGTAAGGCATAAATCGGTTAAGCCATGAAAGGGCCATGTAACTACCAGTTGCAGTTTATAGCGAGGCAGGTGGCTATTCGTTGGATGGAGTAAATTGCGTGTCATGGGGTGGCTATTCAAATCAACCTGATGATATGGGGTTATCAAACAACAGTTTTGTTGGCTAATAAGCTTTGATCATTACACAAAATTTGGGCATATTGAAAGAAATTGGTTTGTCTGGGGAGGTATAGCTAACGAAGTGAATCATAAAGAAAGTTTGTTCTGTATAAAGCTTTTCAACATTCCATTGACTTGCTTATGTAATTCACTCTTCTGCACGTAAAAAGGCTTCACAATAGCATAAGGCGAGCTTAAATTCTGCTTGGAGAATCCGTTCTCAAAGGGATGAGGAGTTGGCAGCTGAGGTCCTTACTCATATTGAGCCATGCATCAAGTTGGACATTATGAATCTTATACAAATGAAACTTTGTGATTAGTTATAATCAGCAAAATGTAAGTGCGACACCCATGTGATCCCGTCATGCAAATTGGTAACGATCAGAAGTAATGTTTTCACTTCATAATTATACAAGTAATTTGTTGAAATTTTTTTGGATATTTTTCAGGTCTTTTTTCCCCCCCCCATAGTTTATGCGATTATAGTAATAGCTAATGTGAATTGAAAAGGACTAATTTTAGAATTTTAACAAAAAATATTAAACTTTAAATAAGAGTATCAAAATAAGATCACAATTCACTTTCTTTTTTTAATGATAATGTCTGCTAAACACACCTATCCAGTTGAAACACATCATTAAACTTTGAGTCCCTTTTCTTCAAAGTACTGTATTCTAATTTTTAACTCTCGTCGTTTATTGCTCTTGCTATCAAATTAACATGATCGGAACATGTGTTTATTTACTATGAAGTATTGATGAGAATCTCTACTGATCCCTTAGTTTATAGAGTAGTTGTTTAATGCTGATTTTGATGGACATCCGCAATCATGTCATATAATGATCCCTAAGAAGTGGCTCTACACTTGGTGGAATATTTATAGCCAGTAGTAAATTTTGTCCTTGCCACAATTTGTTCTCATTTTATCATTACAAGAAATTACAATAACAAATCGTTTGACATCATAAAAATATGTAACGTTTATTCTTCAAGTGTCATTCATACTGAATTTTACTAACTATATTTTAACTATATACGTAATTAGAAGTTAATGCAATGTAAAAAATTAAGAACGCTTAACAAATTCCAATTAACGGGTTCTCAATGGTCCTGACATGTAAACGTGAGTAGACAAGGGTTATATCATGGTCTAAGTAGGTAAGATGTAATAGTATCTCCGTTTATCAAATAATATGCCATATTTTAGAAGTTTGAAGAAAAGCATATTTTTGGGTTCCTATATTTTCAGATGATCAAGGTATTTAATCTGGTTTGTTGAATTGGGAATATGAAGTACTAGGACATTAACTTCACGTACGTGTTCGTCGAGAAATGGATGATTTATAGTAAATGAAGCATTTTGCTCCCGTATAAGTAATTTAGCAATGTAAACATTCGCCCCTGCAAATGTGGACTAATGCATTATCCGAGTGAACACTAGAAGTGCTTATATTGGTCATGACACAATGACAAAAAGATGGTAACTCTAGCTTTAAAGTTGTGTAATTTTTAACTCTGTTGTATGATATCCTACCGACGTCTCTAAAATTTTAGGTGGGCTTGAATTGGTATATGGGTTGAAAGGCATGTAAAAACTAAATGGTTGCTGTTAAGAATACTTTCACATTTAAATAAGATTTGACCAATATATTTTTGATTGGTTTAATTTGATTTAACTAGTTAATAATATCATTTTGTCTTAAATTTATAGACTGAACAATATCATTTTGATCAATTATATTAAAATATTCTATTAAGTTTAAGTTTTTAGAATTAGATTAAATTTATTCTTAAATTTAAAATTTGATTAATTTAAATTTAACATATTAATTTCAAAAAACTTGAACTAAAAAATATTAATCCTGTACTTAAATAAGTGAAAGCGTGAGTGTAGGTGTAAAGCAAGGTTCTAAAAGATGATTATAAGAAATTGAATGAATATTAGCGTCTTATAATTTGTATGAGTTCTACTGTTCCACCCAGACTTCATTTTGTTTGGGTTGTGCCAGTGTAAAACCACGAAGGCCCAGACGAGCCTAAGCTTTTAAATTTGTGCGCCCGAAGTTTTGCCGAATTCGATCTTCCTTTGCATGTCAAATTTGCCAACTTCAGAGTTTATCTTGACCAATTGGCTGAATCCACGTGAAACCATAGACGTGATCGGTGATGGAGCCAGAAATTTAAGATAAAAGAGTTTAAATATTTAATTTTTTAAAATTTTGAGGGGTCCAATATACCACTGGTCTCTAAATAACTCCACACACACACATACACACACATATATATATATATATTAAAAATTAAAAATATTTAATTTTTTAAATTTTGAGAGCCTAGTAGTCAGTGGATGTGATTGATATCATCTTTTTATAAAGCATATTGACAAAGTCACTTCTATTTTTATTGTAACAAAAGATTAACTCTTTTTATGTGAAAATTTCCCATATTAAGAATTATAATTGTAAAATATTTTCCTTATGTGGTGTTAAAAAAATAATAACTTTTTAAGAGAGAGAGAGAGACTATTTCACCAATTGAGTCACATGTATCTTATATATTCATACTTAATGATTTTGTACAAGAAGAATCTTAATGAAAATTTTTTGTTTGTTTTTTAAAAAGTCAAAATCTCTTTAAATCTATAACATTATTAATATATAAAATATATTAAAGCATTAATCTTAATTCATTTCTTATTATGAAACTTGATTGTTTTCCTGACTTTTCTCTTGAACTGTTTATAAAATTGGATAATCTTAATCATTATAGTTGTACATGTATCTAACCTCTAATAGTATCTATAAAATGAGTTGAAATAATTCTACAACTATTTTTTTGAAAAAAAAAACTCTACAACTGTTGTAGAGAAGGTTAGGTAGGAAGTATTGGCTCCTTTATAGCCTAATCTTGTTTATAAAAGGTCTTGGACCTTTTAGTAATTTAATTACAATCAAATTTTAATTCCAAGTAAACTCTAATTAAATATTAACTGAGGTTCAAATAGAATCTAATATCTTATATTAGTCCTTATTTATTAAATATCTCACATTTAATCATAAAGTTTCTCAAACTTTTCCTTTAAATCCAACTTGATTAAAACACATTTTCTCTAGTCAGTCCATTCTTTGCATATGACCCATTAGATTCTTGAATATATTGACAATAGATATAAATTATAACCCGATATCATATTTATGATTAGTAATTCTCCAATTAAATAATTTATATTAATATATCAAAACTAAAGTTTTTTAACGTAACATGACTACCCAAATATTTAGGAATGTCAAAGTAGATTTGACTAACCTTTTCGTACATGATTTTTTTTCATATAATTTAATCTTTTTATCATACAATGTTTCAATTAGACATAGAACATATAATTAATATCTACTTTATTTGAGTTCAATGATATTAGTTCTTTACCATTAATAATTGATTCGATTAATGATATTTGAAAAATATTCTTATAGTGTCATTTTACCTTAGACAAGGATTTTTCGAATCAATACTAATCGAAAATAGTAGAACATTCTTCCTGATCACTTTAAGGTGATGAATCCTATATTGATCACTCATCTATCTCTATATAATTCATGTTATATCCAATAACTATTGATTGAGCTTACTTTGACTAGAATTGGTAATAAGTAGTATCAAAATATAACAACCCCTATACGAAATATTATATATATATATATATATATATAAAACTTATACAATCATCAAATTAAGAATTTCCATAGAAATAAAACTTATACAATCATCAAATTAAGAATTTCTACAGAAATAAAAGTAATGTACTAAATGAAAGTCTCATATGGGTCAGTTTAGTGAACTTATTCTCTAATAAGCACACACACATTTATTTAAGTATCTTCATTCTTTAGTTTATGAGATCAATTACTTCCTTTATAGGGAGAAACATTATGTGTGTGATTTTTTTCTTACATTCTATTAGTGTTCAATATTAATAGAATAATAACTAGGAACAATTTATAAATAATACATACATGCAATATAAATCTCATAATTATGATATCATCATCAATTATTTTGCAATGCAGATTAATCCCATGAACTTTATCACATACATCTAATATGTATAAAAGATATAAGATACCTTTAGTAGTTATGTCACTAAACTATAACCAACTAATTGGCTATAGGGCATAAAATAACAATCTTTCACTTGCACTAACCAATCATTTATGTATCTTAAATATGACGAATATATTACTGCTGGGACAGTGATATAGTGAGAGAATTCTATAAGATCCTCTATAATGGGCAATTACTTAAATATTACAACTTTCATCTTAATTACCATCATAATTAAGAGAAATTGCCTAGATACAAGCTTGAATCTTTGATCGCTCATTTCGTATGCCCAATACCTCTAATGTTCTATAGTACATTACTGTCTAAACAATGCAAGAAATTAAATCAAGTTTATTAAAGAACTTTTTAATTCAAATAGTCATTTCTACTAAACGAACGATGTATTTTGCCTTGATTAATGATAATGTTACATTGGAATGTTTCCAATATCAAAATAATCTTATTATAAGTAAAATGTACTTTGACTATGATTTGCTTCTAAAGTTAATATCTATATAACCTTCAACTCAAATATCAACTCTTACATAAAATAATGGATATCTTTAATATTTCATAAGTATCAAATATATCAAATATTAAACAACTTTGGTACATTATCTATGTATTTGGACTTAGAATAGGTAAACAACTTTCGTATCTATCTCTATAAATCTAATTATCAAAGTTAAGTTGTTACCTTTTCATATCAAATAATATTTGTTCTTGAAAAATTATATTTTTAACAATTGAAAAATATGAATTATCATTCTCTCTATGAGTAATTTGTCTCTACGTTCTCCTAATGAAGAGAACAATTATACTTCCGCTAGCCTTCTTGTAGATATGATCAATTCACAATCATCTCTAAAACAAACTCTTTAAATTCGTCATGAAAGTAAATCTTTTAATAACTCATAACCTTTCAAGTATACATCAAATGTATTAATAAAGACATTAGTTCCAATTAGATGTATTGTTATAAGATTTGAACTTTTCAAATTTCATCTTACTTTACTACTTATCTTGAGAATCATTATTCTATAAGTATTTACTGAAACAAACATTTTGTTCAACAGGGTCTGCATGATTATATACAACCTTTTGGATATCTCATAATCTTTCATTATCCAATTTAGTTCTAAAATTATTAGATAATACATGCTTTAACTAAGCATTATATCCCAAAATCATTAACTTTGACTCTTTCAAAGTTATACCATTCTACATCTACTATGAAATCTTGATAATTGATTTAATTATAATATTCAACAGTAAGTTGTTGTGCTAGACATAGTTATATAAGAAATAAATATTGCATAATATAATATCTCATATTATATTTTCCTCTTTATATAAATTCATACTATTTTGGAATTTAGTTATGAAGGTATTCACCGAAGGATCCCATTTCCTATAGATAACCAAAAAATTTAAATCTTACCATATTGATCCTATAGAAGCACTTCAACATTCTCAATACTTAATTGTTACTTAGATTTAAATATTTTGAACTTTTCAAAATTTTAAATCAATGTTTTGTTGAATACGTATGATTATATCATATAAAGCCATTAGGAATCTAATAAAATATAAGGATCATCCTTTTATTAACTGTTATTACATCCAATACATCATATGTATAAAATTTAACAATTCAATACCATCGTCATACTTTTACCAAAGGTTGATTTGGTCATTCTTCAACTTAACAAGTTTCATATGATTCATAATTAAAAGGATACATATATTATTGTATGTAACTTTATAATTCACATTATATCGATTTAACCAATATGACATAAAATGATAGTTTCAATTATCAAACTTTGTATTTTTTTCACTTATATTAAACATTAATCTCCTTTAATCTAATACATAGAAACTATTTGTATAAATCTGGATCAACTACTTTTTTCCAACAATCTATTTCTTATCTGCCTTGAATATTATAGTAATGTTTATCTAAATTTAGTATCACATACTCAAAAGTATGAAATAGAAATATATATGATCTTTATCAATCAAGCATAGGCAAGAAAAGTCATGCTATCATTTTTCCTCTCTCTTAATGATAACTATTATAATACTATAGTAAATGTCTTCAATTGTAATCCATGTTTATGCTTATAGTAGGCTAAATTGAGTGGAACAATTCCATCAAGATGCTATACCTTAACTCCACTTTATACAACCTATTCCATTGTGCTATTATGGTGTTGACATACATCTTAGATGATGCTATTAAAGTTTATGAGATATCAATCAACTCAAAATGTCATTACATTTTGTCATCTCTATGATGTTGACAAATCTCTAAAGCTTTATCACCAAATCCTTAAAAAATGATCAATAGCAAAATTGCATAATGGACATACAACTTTGTTATCTAACTTTGATAACTCTTCTCAAACATAACCTATGTCCACGAAATTTGGTTCACAAATTTAGTATCAACTATACTAAATAAGGTAATTTTTACTTAAAACAAAATATAAATGTAAAATAACAAGTAATTGGTTATATGTAATAACTACCAAATAAGATTAGGATTTTAATAATTTATTTGGTTACTTTCACTATTTTATTCGAAATAATAGCCCTCGCTATTATTCAAAAAGATTACTCTATTCTTTCTAGTTGGTTAGGATTTTTTTTAAAGAATAGTATCTTATTTAAATTTAATTAAACTTAAGTTTACTCAACAAACCAACTAATCTTAAATTAGGTTGATAATAACTTTATCAATCATATCTCACATGACTTTTATATTCGTTAAGTGTCAACTTTTACCAAAACTTATCTTACTATGTTATTCCTAGTCTTGTCTCTAAATTTATGTCATTATGAGTTTGATTATCTAAATAACACAAATTTAGTTAAGTAGGACCTATTGTTATAAGATTAAACATATTATGGTTAAAGCAGCCATGAGTTTGCTTAATAAACCTAGCAATAAACGAAATTCTTGTTTATTCTTATAACAATGGAAGGCAATAATCATGTTCAAAATATGTACTTATATTTTAATGATAAACTTAGTTTTTAATGGTCTCATTATACATAAATTATATGTAAAACATCATATATCTACAAATGTAATTCAATATGCATATATAATATATCAACCGTATAAAATTAAAACATGTAATTTATTCATACTTAACCAAATTATATTCATAAAAACATCAAACTTTGTTTAATAGTAGTTATTGATCTTCATAATCTAAAATAACATTTTCAACTATTTGAAAAAAAAACTAAATTAGATTAAACCTATTGATTTCTAAATAAATTAAGTTCTTATTCTAAATAGAAATTTAATTTGATTTGAAACTAATTTTCAAATTCAATGAGAAACTATTTTCAACTTGATTCCTCTAAAAAAACTTAATTGAAAACAATTTTCAATAAATTATCCTTCTCACTTATTATAATATAGAAAAACTTCTTTTTCAAAATTTTAACAAGTAAGTTATTATAATCCAATTTAAAAACTATTTCTAATCTAATTAGAAATTGTTTTCTTAATTAGAAAACTATTTTCTTAATATTAAATAAATCACTTTCAAAATACTTTTAAATTTAGTTAAGTCCTTTTTATTATTTAGTTAGAGATTAATATCTCAATTAATTAGAAAATATTTCCTTAATAAATTCGAAAATTATTTTTAAAAATAGTAAAGAAAGCTCATTTTTATTAATAAATAAAAAATCTTTTGAAATTTAATCAAGAAAACATATTTTTCTAATAAATCAAGAAACTTATTATTGATAAATAAAGAAATTTTTTTAATCAAATATAATAATAATTTTCTAAATAAATAAAATTATAAAATTTGATTTATTTTATTCACATGGAAATAAAGATATTTAATTAAGAAACACTTTATTTGATTACTTATGAAAATATTTTCTTATTAAATCAAAATTTCAAAAAAAGTATAATAAATTAATTTTAAATTTAGAAATTACTTTTTAAAATTTAATAAGAATCAATATAATTATTATTTTTAATAAAATTAAAAAAATAATTAATTTAATTTTAGAATTGATTTTAAATTTTAAATTATGTTTGATTCCAAACTATTCCAAAACTAGATTACTCCTAATTTAAGAGCCAAACAAGTTCAAATTTATGTTTGGAATACATTATTTTAATACTTAAACAACCTTATCCTAACCCTAGGATATATTATCTTAGTTGCCAGACATTCTTTATTCTAATTTTAGAATAACTAATTCTTATCTTTAAATAAGTCTTGCGTAAGCTAAAGGCAATCAAAGGTGAAATGAAAAAAATTGCAGAATTCAGGTAGAGACCTTATGTATTGGAACAAAAGAGAAGCACTCAAAGACATAACTCTCTGTAGGGAACGACTAGTTACTAGCCCATTTGATTCAACCTTAATAGCCCAGGAGCTAGTGGAACTAAGGAAATAAACACAAGATGTAGAGACATACAACTCTTAGTTATAGGAAAAATCAAGAAAAAATTGACTAAAAGAAGGGGATAACAACTCCAAATACTTCTTTAAGAAGATAAAAGCAAGGGGAACCAAAATAATAAATATACTCTCAATGATACAAATGGGAATATAATTTCTGGACAGGACAACCTGAAGGAGCTATCTCTTGATTGTTTCTCTAAACTGTTTAACTCTCAATATAATATACAATCCATACCTATAGAACTTATAGAATCACTAAGAATCTCCTTCACACCTAAAACTTATGGAACATTCACAAAGAGGCCACCTCTGAAGAGATCAAATCCACTCTATTCTCAATCCATCCAGATAAAGCCTTGAGCCCTGATGGATTCAACGCCTGGTTTTTTCAAGCACCGGGAACACCACTGGAGAAATAGTAACACAGGTAGTTAAAGAATTCTTCACAATAGGTAGATTGCTAAATGAGGTTAACAAAACCTACATTTGCCTTGCTCCAAAGGTTCCTAATCTGTCCTCTTTTAATCACTTTAGACCTATTATATGTTACAATGTGGCCTATAAAATCATTACAACAATTCTTACTAATAGATTGAAAGTTATTATGCCGTCATTCATCAATCCTTGTTAAAGTGCTTATATCCCTAGAAGGAATATTGGGGACAATTTCTTTATCTCCTATGACTTGTTTAAATCTTACAGCACTAAGAGTTCCATAAAAAGTTGTGCACTCAACGTTGAATTCAAAAAATCATTTGACTTCATAAGCTAGAGTTTCGTTATCTTAGCTTTAAGCAATGGGACTTCCTCTAATCTTCATTGCTTGGATTAAGAGTTGCATTACAATTGTATCTTACTCAATACTAGTAAATGGGGAACCTACTAGGCTGTTTAAGGCAACCACATAAATAAGATAAGGTG
Organism: Erythroxylum squamatum; assembly: GCA_025629845.1. Classification (NCBI taxonomy): domain Eukaryota; kingdom Viridiplantae; phylum Streptophyta; class Magnoliopsida; order Malpighiales; family Erythroxylaceae; genus Erythroxylum; species Erythroxylum squamatum. Next base: position 8,486,014 of record JAOTBA010000002.1, read on the forward strand.
ATCCATTATCACCTTACCTCTTTGTTATCTGTATAGAAGTCTTTCGCAAACTCATCAAAAACAAAATAGGGAAAGAGGTCTCTTTCAAATACCATCACAGGTGACACAAGCTAAAAATCTTACAGCTTTCCTTTGCAGATGATCTTTTCCTACATTGCAGAGCCAACCTGTTAGACCTTGTTTCTATTTGCCTAAATTGTGTAATTTGTTATTTATGTTTAATTTGTTATTAATTTGTCTTTCA